>CM049857.1:4276647-4497478 GCA_027422415.1 Schizothorax lantsangensis | reverse complement strand
CATTATATCAATGTTACGACGGTGCCGTCCCTCGCACTTCTGTCACGCTCCTTTTAGAGAGGGAGAGCCGGCGTTGAGAGAGACAGTCTGAGATAAAGAACTGAGGGAACAGAACACCATCCAGACCAGAAACAGAACTCAACACCTCGGTAATAATGTTCGACTTGCACACACAGGACTCTTTCTGTCTGAGGGACAGGGCTGGTCGTCCCGAGCTCTTCAGGCTGAGGTAAACTCTGACCTGTTCCTTTTAGCCTGCTGTGTGTTTAAACCATTCAGGAGAAAACGAGGCCACAAAAAGCTGGAACATGAAACACAGTTCAACACTGACTTTCCCTCAGCTCAAATAAATGGCATGAGGAAAAAAAGCAGGAAAGTGATGAAGAAAAGGTGAGGGAGATTGATTCCTTCCTCTCCTGTCCTTTCCTTCATTACCCACATGACATTTTATGGCTCAGAGATTGCTCATTCATAGCTCAGGAGATGAGATCAAACACATGCTTTCAAATGTAAAAGGATACAAAAGACAATAGACAAATTTAATACTATTATTGGTACTTTTAAAATAAAATAAAATAAAAAAATCTCATTTTGCTCTTTATAGTTTCGCTGACAGGAGAAACAATTGAGATTTTAAAGAGACCAAATTTGCAGGCCATCTGTACATCTCTCAGCCAAAAGATACAAAAAATACTGCATAATTTATCATAAAAAAATTTTTTATTTTATTGTTACTTATCTTTGCAACTTAGGAGCATTTAAGAATCTAATATGCAGTCTACTATTGCTTTTGAAACTCTAAAGGAGACACGTGAGATTACTCAGTAGAAATAAGAAAGAATCATTTCTGTTCAGAAAACACGAATGAGATTGTAAAGATCTATCTATCCTGTGGGTGATCATGCAACAGGTGGCTCTAAACCACACAGAACAAACAGCAGCGTCCCCCTTCGGGCCCATATAGAGAGCAGGAGCCGCGATCATGGCTCTTGTGTCTCCATGGCATCCTGTGGAAGCCCAGCTGTCAAGAGTTTTGATGTCTTAATAAATTTCTCCTCTCCAGCTGTCAGCCGAGCGTCAGAGATGGATGAAAGAGTCAGTGACCTCTGACCTGCCCTGGACCTCTTCTTCAGCTCCCCCCGGTGAACCCCCAAAACTCTCACAGAGCCCCGAGACTCGACTGCAACGGCAGATTCCTTTCAGCACAGCGTCAGCTCAACAATAGCATCGACTGCATCCCACAGATACTTTCACATGCACTGCAACTCCTCAGAAGAAATAAGCAATGCATTACTTTCTTTCCACACTATATCTACCAAAGTAACTTTTCAATCAAATACCATGCATTGATTTTCTATTTAGCAACATATTTCATTAAATAATCTAATTAAATTAAAATTTCATTATTTAAAATAATCATGTAGACCTACAGAAATCACAAGCTCTCTGGTTAGACATGGCTATATAATATAAATTTCAATTAATTTTTTATTAATTGAAAGACAGTTTTATAATGGTGGGTAAAAACTTTGTCCACTGTGAAAGAAAAAAACTATAATTAAACTATAGAATTAAATAAAAACAAGTCAAGCAATGCATTTCTATTTTGGAAAAAATATATATAGACAAATAGATAGATTATTTACTTTATTTTTATATTTTATAGATAAAATAATATAACATTTATTATATATGAATGTAAAAGTATATTTTATATTTAAGTAATATTTACAATATTATGCAAGTATTTTTATAATATTTAAGATAATATTACATTTATTTAAAAAAATAAATAAATATAAATAAAATAAATAAAATTTAATTATATATTATAATATAATAATATAACATAACATATATACACACACTAGGGCTGCTCGATTATGACAAAAATCATAATCACAATTATTTTGGTCAATATTGTAATCTCGATTATTTAACACGATTATTAGCGGCCGTATAACCAAATACATTTTTTAATGCAAATCTAAAGTATTCAGTAACAGACTACTATAGAAATTGAATATCAAATGTAAAATAAAACAGCGTAGTCTTCACTGTAAGAATTAAACTTCCTTTGTTACTTATTAAAGCTACAAAAGACCTTCTGTGAAGAGCAGTGAGTGATTTTGTCTTTGTCTTTTGTTGTTTGATTAATATTAAGCACACAGTCGGAGCAGGAATATAGCCCGCTGTCACTTTAAGAGCCGCACGGATACAATTTACTGTTACACGCGTATTTTCAGTATCATCTGTTTACATTTATTTATTACATAACCGACGAGGGTTTACGTGAATAATCACTAAGCGCTGCATTTTGACACATTTTTTGCGTGTATTTGACCGTTTAGGCGCATACGTTCAGCTAAAGGATGACTTTACATGTCTGTGCTCTGCTCCGTCTCTGAGCCACACACAAATATCCTCCTGAGGAACAGCGCAAGTTCTCTTTCACGCTTTTTAAAAACATTAATAAATCTAATCAACTTTAATAACTCAAGCACGTCCAATTTTGCAAAAGTCACGTTACATGATTTTACTGATTTACACGTGAAAATGGGCTTTTATGGAGGAGTGAAAGCGCACTGCTGGAAAGGGCGGAATGGGGCGCCATAATCGTTTTATCTCGATTATTGTATTTTCATAATCGTTGGAGGCCGAAATCGAAACTGAATTTCGATTAATTGCACAGCCCTAACACACGGATTCATAAATATCCATGTATATCCACGTATATCCATCTATCCACACACACACACACACGTGTGCATGTATGTCTGTTCAAATGCTCAAAATGTCATGAAAATGTCTCTATGCAAAGTGTAAAAAAAGAACGTCCACAAAGTGTTGCTATTCATAGTTTTCAATTTCTGAATAATTAATACAGACTCAAATACCATCAATATTCATGAAGGCTCCACTAATAATCTGTCTGTAACATAATTCCCCTTCAAAAACACACATAAGGAAACCTGAAACAGCTCCAGATGACTGCACTTGAGTCCTGAGCGAGAACGTAACCTTTGATCCGTGACCTCTCGGGGCAAAGGTCAAGGGTGGCGCCGGCTTTCCCTCAGCATTGCTATGGAAACCAAGCAAAGTGTTTGCAGTGCGTCTTTGCGGCACTTCTACAAATAGCAGCACATGTCTAGAAGCCATTATGCACAAGAGAAGTCCAACTTTCTCTTTCTCTGTCAACACTTCTGTGTGATGTGTATTTATTATTGTCACAGGCTCTTATTTGGCTTGATCTATGGCAGAATGAAATGTCAGTTTTAAAGATAATTACATTTTTTTCTCCTCCAACAGATCCATTCATCACACTCACGGCCCTCTGCCATTTTTAGACTCTTGATAACATGCCTCGACTCATTCCATCTTTCTCTCGCGATCCCTCTCTCTCTTTCTCTCTCACACACATCCACAGTGAGTCACATCCTATTATGTGGCATGAAGTTGCCAAAAATCTGTTAATTACAAAGTCCAGAGCCCAACTAGTATGATTATAATAAAGTTATTTCCGTGAGAACGCTCGGCACTCGTGGATTTACTGCCTCTCCTCTTCTCTCTTCTACTCTGTGTTTGTAATCAGCATCTCTTGTTCTTATGGGAGGAGAGACCTCAGTCCTCCTTAGTACACAATCACAAACGCTGATGACAGACTCGTGCTTGAGAGGAGAAGAAATAAGACACAGGGATAGATGGATAGACGTTAGTCACCATTCAGAAAAGAATTAAGAACCCCTTTTGAATTTCAATTCAGTTCCCGTATTTGAATTGAGGCCATTCAAACATAAATTAAAATTAATTTAAAGGGGTGGTTGATTGCGATTTCACTTCTTTAACATTAGTTAGTGTGTAATGTTGCTGTTTGAGCATAAACAATATCTGCAGAGTTGCGGCGCTGAAAGTTCAATGCAAACGGAGATATCGTGTTTTAAAATTCTGGCAGTTTAATGCCTACAAAAACGACTGGTAAGGGACTACAACGAGTTACTTCCCGGGTCTGATACATCACAGACCCAGATAAACCCCGGCCCCGGAACACGCAGCAAAGGGGGCGAGGCCATGCTGTGCTGCTTTAGAGAAGAGGAAGAGAAAACTAGGGATGCATGTAAAAATCTATTCATATGAATCGCGATTCTGTCTTCTAACGATTCTAATGGATTCTCAAGTTTCAAAATCATTAAAGCAGCGGTTCTTAATACTGTTACTTGTGTCGCCCTGCTCTGCATCTCTCTCTCTCTCTCTCTCTCTCTCTCTCATTCAGATCGTCAGATAAGCTCCAACAAACTGTTCCAATTATACACTTATTTTCACACAGCAATGAGAAGCATTATAAATGGACACGCGTGCGTTGCTGTGCTGTATTAAAGCTTTAATCAGGATAAAAACTATAAAAAAGCTAACAGAAGCAGTAGCACTTACAAATAGCAGCGTATTTAAAAGTATGAGACAACAACAACCAAACATACCATTAAGAGCCGTGCTTGCACAGGTTCTGCACGATCCTCTTCACTAATATCCCCTGGGTCTCAATCGGCTCAAATTGATAAGCATTATAAACAACGCCACTGTTTACAATTCAACCGGAGCACATGCCACTGAGGAGAGGGGCGGGACGTTCAGCCAGCTAACCAATCTCAGCCCATCGCGTATTTCTGAAGGAGGAGCTTCATAAAAACAGGAAATAAATCGAGGCGTTCGTCAGAGAAGGGACAGAGAGGTGCGGAATAAAGGTAAATTATGTGAAAAATAATGCGTTTTTAAAAACCAAGCATGAACACATGCTAGACTGCACCCATAAACACAATCAAGCTTAGAAAAAAACAGTCAACCACACCCTTTAAAAATGTAAAGAAATTCATATAAGTATGGAAACTTGTTTCCGCCACTGAATAAAAAATAAAAAAGATAATTGCGACTTTTTATCTCACAATTCTGGCTTTTTTCTATTGCGATTTATAAAGTTAGAATTATGAGATATAAACTCGCAATTGTAAGAAAACATCAGAATTGTGAGCTGACCTCTTTTTTTCCTCAGAACTTGACTTTAAAATAGTGCTGTCAAACGATTAATCACATCCGAAATAAAAGTTTTCGTTTACATAATATATTGTGTGTGCTGTGTATATTTATTATGTATAAAATACACACACACATGCATGTATATATTTAAGAAAAATATGTTATTTTATACATTTTAAATATTTATATATAATATCAATTATATTAATATAAATATATACATGGAAACACATGGACATATTTTAAATATATATACTGTTTGTGTGTACAGCACTACTTTATAACTTGCAGTTGTGAGTTTTTTTTTTTGTCAGAATTGAAAGATACAAATTCGCAATTTTATCATTATTGACAATTATTTTTGTAAATTAAGTGTAGCCAAATAATGACATTTTTTTAACTTTTCATAACTGTATCCTTACTGGATGAATTTCAAATACATCTGTGTGCAGAGCTGTGTTGTGAATTCCAAACATTTCACTTAGTAAACAAAGAAAAAAAAAAGTGGCTCTCCTTGACTTTGTCACTAAGTAAACAATGAAAAAAAAACTGAATTTCCTAACCCTAAATGGATAGTGTTGCAATTTTGCAATGCTTGTCCAATTTATACCCCAAATGCAAGTCTTACCTAAACTAACTGGTAAGGGTGACAATAAATAATACATTGTGAATATCTATGCTTTAGTCTCTGAGAGTTAAAAAGACTTGAGAGTGACAACTTCCTGTGGTTGTGACAAATTCATTTCAAATTCCAACTCATGAAATGGAGACAAATGTGTCTAAAATGTGTCTAAGATCACTTGTGCTAGTTTGAGTGTAACATCAGAAGTGTCTTACCCTGACATTGCTCATTCCTTTCCTCGTATCCAGGATTGCACAGGCAATTCCCAATGGGCACCAGCCACTCTCCATCTGCACCACAGTACATTTTGGGAACCTCCTGCTCCTCCGAATGATTCGCGCAGGAGCCGCGCACCTCCACCAGGGACGACGTGTCCGCTCCGGTTACCGTGTCAGGAAACTGCGCAAGGTTCCTCACGGCTAACGGACACTTCTTGTAAAACACATGAACGGAAACCAGCGCAATGCAGGCTCCTACGTCCTGGAAGGCCAGATAAAACCCTGTGCGGCTCAGAACACTGACGTCCCGAACCTCAGTGTTCAGCTTCATGATCCGATCACCAATATCCACCTGCGTGAAGCTCTCGTCCGCCGCCACCGTGTCGATCTTGGCAAAGCGGCTCTCGTGAGCGTAGCGCTCGTTGTCAGAGTCGGACTCGAGGTAGTAGAGGTTGAACGTCTCTTTGCAGGTGCCGATGACGCCGGGGAGGCTGTTACAGTCACGCAGGGTGAATTTAATCTCGATGTAGATGCGCTGGGCCGGGCCGCGCCGGATCCAGTGAGTCCTGAGCCAGTTGTTCTGATTGGGCTCCATCACGTTACACACCTGGTATGTTCTGATGGGGATGTTCTTCTCGTCCATGATGCTCACCTCTTCCCACTGCACGAGACAGTACAATGTTAGAAATGAGGAAAATCAAGGCCTTCTCAATGTCAAATTGAAATATTTTTCAAATGCAAAATAGAAAACAAAAAAAAAACATGAACTATGATCCAGAACTTTTCTGACTAAAATGTACATTACGTGGTAAATTTCACAAGTATATTCTGTTAAAATGCATATCTGGCTATTAATTTTGCTTTTTGAAAACCATGTTATCTAAACATGAAATTGAGAGGTTTTTTTCACACAAACTGTACTATAAATTTGCATTTCTCTTTCCTAACTATCTATCAATTATTTTTTAGACATGTCTTGTAATGTGTGATAATTGTGTGGTAATTGTGTATTCATTGATATGTCTGTGTACAATTCACGAACAAATTACTCTTTTAAACCGGTTCTTTTTAGTGAATCACAAAGGTCGCAGCAGTTTACAGCCATTAACGAACAACTGACTCGAATGATGAGCCGGTTCTTTTAATCAATTCACTCACAAAGTCACAACTTTTATTTTGTTTATTTATTATTGTTAAATAGCATAAATAAAATGTGCCAAATGATCATGACAATAATTTAATTTCACCTGTGAGTTTTTTAACATAACTTTGACTTTAAGCATTGTAGGCTATGGCATCATATGTTCTATAATAGACAAATTTTGCGCAAGCATAGTACTGAAATTTTTTGTTTTAAAATGAGTACTTTTGTGCTTATTTGTTTGATTATCTATACATCAAAGTACAGTATTAGTCAATCAGTTATGACAGAACTCCCAATGAAAATGTAAATAATCAGATTCAGTTGATTCAGATGACATGAAAACAGTAATCGGCTGGAAAAATCTTCATCAGAGCATCTCTATTAAAAACTGATGACAGCATAAAGCATGAGGCTCATCAGACCCCAAAAAACAGAAAACAACCGATCACTTAACTAAACAAACATGAGGTCATCCAGAGTGAAAACAGAACTGAACCTTGGGCATCTGTAGAGTAAATGTAGATCTAAAACAACATCTGTTTCCCTCTTACAGGCTTGAGAATAAGTTTGCCTGAACTAACCTCAGAAATCACCATTACTCTTCTTCTACTAGCCTCAGATACAATAACAACTCTAGACAGTCATTAATGTTTCACAGCCTACAACACTTCTCAGCGTCTGCTAAACCAGCATTACAGCGTCTGATCGGACTCGCTGAGTTTTCATCATCTAATCAGCACTAATGACTTGTATTAAAGCAAATGAACACCATATAAACACATGCAGATTTAACTGCTGATACCCAAGAGTCTGAATGGGAAATATCACATATTAACTTACGATTTTTAAATGTTTTTTCATTTATTTGTGAAATATTAAATAACTGTTTTTGATGTGAATATATTTTAAAATGTAATTTATTTCTGTGATCAAATCTGAATTTTCAACATAATTTCTCCAGTCTTCAGTGTCACATGATCCTTCAGAAATCATTCTAATATGATTCAGTTCTATTAAATTGTAATAATATCTAACAGTATTACACGTTTACTTTATTTTTGTTCAAATAAATGTAGCCTTGTTGAGCATGAGACTGAAAAGCATAAAAAAATTATAATTATTCCAAACTTTTGACCGATAGTGCATGTGCATTAACAATTTACCCTTTGACCTTTAACTACATGTACATTTATTCATTTAGCAGATGCTTTTATCCAAACAGATTACAAATGTGCACATATCAGTTAACAGGCACAGACTAATCTATAAATTTAAGTTATTAATTTGCAATTTTTAGAAAGCAAAAAAAATATAGAATCTGTTGAAAAACTATTGTGTGTAATAACAGCAGCCACTGTCCCATTAAGATCATTCTGACGGCCTTGAGTCATCTCCAGGAATTATTCACCGTGAGCTAAAACTAATTGAGCATTTGTGAGATAATAAGACTGACAGCAATCTGGCGTCCGTCAGGGAGCATGATTGTCTCCGTTCGGCTCGTCCCTTCATCTGTGTAACTACGGAGGCCCAGAGGAGCAGCGCAGAGATAAGAACCCGGAGCTGCCGATAGCGGGACGAGAGGAGAAAGGAGCTAATTGGCCGTATTAAAGTCTGAATACCGCCCACCGTCCGTGCCAAAGCCCTGTCCATCACAGAGAAGATCACAGAGGGAGAGGAACTCAGGAGCTCAATGAGACTTGGATCGATGCGAAAGGAAGCCGAGCTGCTCCGGAATGAAAGGGAATTCTGTGTGTTTTATTGATTCGCTGATGTGGTAATTTAGGTGCACCTGATCTGAAAATGTTAAACGGCTAATTGGTGATGAGGGGCTCCAAACAGTGCAGAAGCATACATTATCGAACGGAACCCGTTGACCTCCTCAATCTAAAATCTCACACACACACACACAGACACTCAAACAGACCTTTTCTCTGCCTCCGGGTTGCCAAGTTTCTCCCCCCTACCTCTTTTGAGAGAAAAGGGATAGAGTTTCCTAACAAAGGGCATTTCTGTCTCCCTCAACTATTTAGGAAATTTGACGCCCGTCGCTGTAACCTAGCTTTCCAAATTTACATCCCAGAGAAGTGGAGAGGGCAGGCTGATCTCGCTTGTATTCGCAGGTATTCATACGTGACATGAACATTTTTGGATGCTGAAACAAACAATATCAACATGCTGACAGCATCTAAAATGTAAATGCTTTTATATACAAGATGTAAACAACCTTGAGGCTCTCTGAAGACTGGAACCAAAATTGTGAGGGTACACTGAGGAAAATAAAGGTTCTGTGTTTTTTTTTGTTTTTTTTTTTAAATGATGATGCTATAGAAGAACCATTTTGGGTTCCTGCCAAGGGATGAAAAATACAAAAGGTAATTGCAAGTTTTTCTCTCAATTCTGAGGAAAGACTCCCGCACTTTTTTTGTTTACTGCAACTTCTCACAATTCTGACTTTTTGTCTTGCAATTTCAAGTTTATTTCTCACAATTCCAACTTTTCCTCTCAAAATTGCAAGTTCATATCTTGCAATTCTGAGATTAATCTCAAAATTATGACTTTTATCTTCTGAAATCTTAGAAATGTGAGGGAAAAAGTCTGAATTGTGAACTATAAACTCAGAATTGAGAAGAAAAAGTCAGAATTGCAAGATAAAAATCACAATTACCATTTTTATTGTTATCCTGTGGCAGAAACTCCATGCCTTTCAGTTAATACTTCTTAAAAAACAACAACAAAAAACACACTTTTTTTTAGTGTGAAGAACATTTTAAATTCAGAAGAACTTGTGCAATGAAAATGTTCCATGAATGTTTAAGTTTATTTGTGGAACCTTTGATAAAGAACCTTAAAGAATAAGAGCCAATAAAGCCAATAGAGAACCTTGATTGTTAAAAGTGTACCACCAAAGTTTAATACTTAAACAAAATTCCATGGCACTTCTCAGTATATAACAGTCTAAAAAGACAACATTAATGATTCATTAACTCCAGATGGGTCTAATAAAAATAAAGTGGACACAAAGTGCGTACGCTATTCTCTGTCATCAGTAACGCATGGATACATATTGTACATTTATTTACGCTTTGATTTGAACGGAAACAGCGCATCCATGTGTTACTGATGTCAGAGAATAGCGTACGCAGTTTGCGTCCATCGGATGCTCTCCAAAATGGCGCTACGCTGACACAGAGAGACAGAGAGGAGACAAATTGTTGAATAAATGTCGTTATTTTTATTTTCTTTGCATACAAAAAGTATTCTCGTCGCTTCATAAAATTCAGATTGAACCACTGATGGCAGATGGACTATTTTGACAATGTTTTTTTTATACTTTTCTGTGCCTTGACAGTGTAAATTCTTTAGCAGTCAAAGGGACAGACACACAAGCCTCCTGGTTTTCATCCAAAATATCTTAAATTGTGTTCCGAAGTTTTTACGGGTTTGGAACGACATGGGGTGTCATTTGGGGTGAAGTATCCCTTTAATTATCATTAAAGCAGAACAGAATGAAACTGTTACAGTGTATAATTAGTTAAATTTATATTTGTGTATTTACATCTGTGTTAAATTAATGTGATGGTGTTAAACAGCTTTAAATCCTCTCATTTATTAGAAATACAATGCAATTAACCTACGAATGTAATATTATATCAACCTCAGTTGATTTGTAAACATATGTACATCCTTTAAGGCTTTAGGTTTTTGATGCTTTTAGATGTGGCATCTATCTAAACGTATGAAATGGTGCTCGAACTATACGTATGAATACTAATGAAGTGAAGCTGGAGCAAGAGGGACAGAGAGATGGTGTGGACTCACCCCTCCTTCCGTCGGGCTCGCGACCCATGCCAGTTCTCCCTGCACTGATCTGGAATCCAGCAGCGTGACTGAAGGAGAAAAACACAGAGGACTTGAGAATGAGATCACCAAAGCCTGTGATAAAACTGATGCTAGGATGACGCTGGAAGGAATAAATCTCTGATAAATAATGACAACAGCTGCAAACGCGGCTGAAAAGTGACAGACAAGTCACACGGGGGTTTGATCAAGCACTGAACTTAGTAAGAAATTATTTCTAATTATTACAAATAACAATTCTCAAAGTAAATTAATCAAATTAATCAAAATGCAAAGAAAAGTGTGTTGTTTTAATGAAAATTGGGCAAACGCCGTTCTGTCTTGCAGTAAGGACTTAAAAAAAGCTCCAGACTCCACAACAAAACCTATTTTGACAATAATAAGGCTAACAAATCATCTTCAAGCTAATTATAAAGCATTTACAGTTAATTATAAAGCCTTATACATCCTTTATTATGATGTTTGACATTATATGTAGGCAATTGTTTATATTTCCAGATAACATATTGTTCCATTCTTGTGATAAAAACGTCCAGATCATTTTAAAGTTAAAACTAAAGATTTAAGACATTATAATTACTAATTAGGGGAAGGGTAAACAGAATAGTGAATATTTTGTGGCATATCTTTATGAATGAATAGTATGTAGTTTTTAAGATGTTAAAATGACTAAGTTAACACTGCCCTGCTGTGTGGATACATAAATAGTGTGTACATTCTTTAAGTATACAGAAATCCAAAACTTATATTCCAAAAAAAAGCCTTAGTGATAATGTAGTTAAAATGATAAATAGGCTTCTTTCGTCAGGGTTTTTCTGGAATTGGCCACAGATCGTTAACGTTACTGTTTTCCATGTAAGTTATTTGCGCGAGTTTCACTCAGCGCCCTAAACTTTTCCTCTTTATTCAAACCCCTCTTACCTTCATTCGCCGGATGATTCCTTGGAGCGGACAGTCCTGCACAAATCCCCAGGAAAAGCGAGGTGAGCGCGTAAATAATCCCGGCCATGAGCGCCATTCGTCCCGTAACTGTCTCTCCGTTATTCCTGTTTATTCCTCCTCGTGCTGCTCCGCGCGACTGATCTGCAGCGCACGAGACGCGCACTCCGCGAGCTCTGCTGGAGGGGGCGTGGCATTCTCTAGTGACGTAACTGTCAATCATGCTTAAAATTTTCATTAGTAGTAGAAATTAAGTAGTATTTTTTTTATGTTTGAAGGTATTAAAAAATGAGTTTAAATAGCAGTGGTTGGACGTAAACTGCAATTATTTATTATAATTTAAAAATAATAATAATATATATATATATATATATATATATACACACACACACACACACACACACACACACACATATATATTGATTTTAAACGTTTTAATTGTTGTTTAAATATATTTAATATATATTAATATATATATATATATATATATATATATATATATATATATATATATATATAATATTCATTTTAAACGTTTTAATTGTTGTTTAAATATATTAAATATTTTAATAACTTGTTTAAAATAATAATCTAATAATATTCTGAAGAAAAGTATTTACGAGAATTACGTGAATAATAATAGTATTATAATGAATAGACTATATATATATGTGTGTTTGTTAAAATAATATAATATATTAATTAAAATTGATTATTGTTTAAAAATATTTTTAAAGTATTCAAAATAGTATATTGTTTAAAATATTTTTCGAATATACTATGCACTATTTTAATAATTTTTTTGATATTTTTAAACATTAATTACAATTACTATATGTTTAAAATGACGAATAAAATGTTATAATATTCCTAAAGAATAAAATAAATAACATGAACAAAATAAACAATAAAACGGAGAATACAATTATATACATTAAAATGTATTTTTTTTAAATACATAATTAAAATGTATTATTGCTATTATTAATGTTAATTGCAGTAGTAGTGGTAGCAGGGTTAGGGTTAGTAGATCATTTCGAGGCCGCTGAATTATGGACTGATCTTGTATCGCCATCTAGCGTCCATTTCCCGACACAACAAGCAAAATGAACAACATAAAGTCTTTTCCGACGAGCACGGCGCTGTTGCTTCATTTCTTTCGCTCAGACTCGAGAGGGTGACGTGCCACATCAAGAAGACACAAATAAATAAAAAAACAATGTGTCGATATTTAGCTGTTTGTGCGGTAAAAAGTCACATTCTCAGGGCATCTGTTTGGACTCAATACAGTATCCTGGGGGTTTACAGCAGCAGCGACCCGCAGCGTTTTATTATTCACCTCTTTTCTTCCGTTTTATACTCATCTCACTATGAAGTGATACAGTCTTATTGATTGAATTCCACCTGACACCTGGTTCCTCTCATGCATCCGGATGCTTCTGCCCTCATACAGTGTCTCTCTCTGTTCCTCAGGGTAATATGCTGTGGGAGATGTTTCATCTCCAGCTGACTGAATCCAATAGTGTCCATGAGTGGAGTCCTGACCTCCATTGAGAGGGTCAGCTAGTAGCGGGTCTCTGGACAGAGAGAGGCGATGGGCCCCGGGCCCCCGGAGAGCCTGTGGGTGTGGATGAGCACCAGCTGTACCTTCACCACAGACTCACTGTGTGTGTTCAGGTTTGATTGACAGACTCGTCCTGGACGAAATACATTTAACAGCACCAGACGAGGTAGCATTGAGCAGTAAATATATTTTATTAGAGTGGTAGAAGTGGTCTGCAAGACATTTGTTCTTCTCAACACTGTAAAAAATGATTTTTCAAAGTTTTAAATAAAACAAATATTATTGGAGTATATTTTACAAAAAAAAAATCTCATTTAATTCAATGTGTTACTTGCTGTATGTTTGTAATGTTTGAGTGAAAATAGTTTCTACACCAATTTTAGTGAATGACATGAAAAACATGAAAACCATTTGTGTGTGTTTGTGTTTGTAGGCAGAGAAATTGAAATTGTAATGTATTATTTAAAATAACATTGTTTCACTAACGTGTATATATTTTTATTTTATTATATCATTTTATATTTTATAATTATATTTATGGTTTAATATTTAACATTTTGAATAATAATAATAATAATAATACTGTTATATTAATGTTATTTAAATACATAAATAATTTATTATTATTATTGTTGTTGTTGTTGTGAATCGTAGTATCAGCACTACACTGACAGTTCCACCAAGTGAATATATTTTATTCTACAAAATCATGATTGTATATTGTAATTATTGAAATATTTCAAAATTTGCTGTGCATCCTGCGCAAACAGCATTTGTGAACAATTATCTTTATTATCTATTTGACACAAAAATATGTATTTATGTTACAGATGTATGAGGTATAAATCAATCACTCCACAATAAATCACTAGTCCCAAAAATATGTATTTATGTATCATCTAAATCTGCACTAGCATTTAATATTCGTGCCACAGCAAGGTATAAATCAATCACTCCGTATGTTTGAATAACGTGTGTTTGAAAGAGATAACATGTAAACCAGAAATGATTCTCAATAAAATGTATCTTTATTTGCTCCAGCAGTAAGCAGACATGCTATCATTAGTTTACTTTAACAATAGCTGTCATCTATCAAGCATGCAATATCAACTGTTTATTATTAGTTATTAGTATTTATGCTTTTTTACAGATGATTGATTTTATTTGCCAATTTTAATGTTGCAATTATAATAGAGAAAAATCCTCAGCTAAATAAAACTGTCTGTGTGAGGAAAGCAGCTGTCAATCATTACTCTTCTTTCAGAGGATCACATTCAGCTTTGTTTCTCTCACACTGATAATATGGCAAAGCAGACGCAATTCCCTTCAGTCTCCTTATCACATCCTCCCTTTGATCATAATGCCAAACTTTTTTGAATGCAAAGGCTTTAATTCCCACATATTTTTCTAAATCCTTAAGATTGTTTCTAATGCTGGATCGCCCGGTTTCTGATATGCATTTATCTAAACAGGGTGAATTTACAGTGAAATAAACCACGCATTGATTTTGTCCATTCAAGATGTTCTTCAGCCAACAAACACACACACAACATAATTCTTCAGGCGATACTCTGAATGATCTTGTATATTTTTATCAGCCTTTGCAGCAATAAGGTTACCGCTCACATAAACCTCATTGTTCTGAAGTTTTTCTTTCACTCGTTGAGTTATTAAGTCCTGACCGCTGTAGCTGGAATCTTCACATTTGTTCTTCTCGACTCTGAAGGCGACAGCATATTGTCCCATGCTACCTAACCTGGAAAGCAGTGCAAATGTAATACTTTGTAAGACTTGGCGTATTTATCGGTATAGAAAATGACAATTATTAGATACAATAAACAGAAAACGTGGGTAAAAAATAGTTTCATGTTCAAAAAACAACAAAAAAGTATTGCATGATTACTACAGTTTTTTGATGTAATTATAAAGGATTTTAAAAAATATTTTGTTCACACATTTAGAACAATCTCAAAATGAAACACTTCATTCAAAACTTTCCAATATTAACAAAACCCATTAGTACCGTATTACACACAGTTCATATATTCTGTTTGAACCATTACACACTGCTGTTTTTAAACACTTTATATATTTCTTGCCATTTCATGATACATTTTGATTGTGTTTTTTTTTATTTGCAATTGTGAGATATGTTCAATCAAAGCAACCTACTGATTCTCAAAGTTCTTTATAATACACATTCATGAGAGTTTTTAGGTTCACAGTCTGTAAAATCCCGACTGCACAAGTGCAGAAATGAAGCAGACAGATCAGGAGGATCCTCTGTGACACAGCGAAAACCTAAAACAAATACAGAAAAACATTCATATTTCTTAAAAAATATATATGTGCACACTTCGCAAAGCACAGAATTTGAAAACAGCAAGGGAAGAATTCCGTCTGTTAATGGCAACTAAATGTTCTTTGAAGACTCTCTTATTGTGTCTACACTTTTTAGGAGCTTTAACATATCGGAGATTAAACCACAGCATGAGCAATAGAAAGGAAGGGAGATGCTGCTTTAGCTCCACTGGAATAGCAAGTTTCTAGTATTATTAAGTAATAGAAATATAACTTACCATTTTATCTTTCACCCAAAATCAGATGGATCAGAGATGCTGTGTGAGTCTGTAATGAATTTTGCAGGAGTGATGAGGACCGCATTCTGAGGATTGCAGCATATATTGTGATGGTGTTTACCACCATTCTGACACTCAAAATACTGTGGCCAGGTTTCTCCTTATTCCTCTTCTTCAGCACTGCCTTTCATTTTTGTTGACAAAGACATGTTGCCTTTTTATAGTGCTTGATTTACTGATTGTTGTTTCCATCACAGTGTCTGACTCCGTGTTTTATTGGTTCAGTGTTTTTTATTTTGGAAAGCAGTGCCTTACAGTTCTTTTTTCTTAGACACTAAAAGTGATACTTGAGGCCCACTTACTGAAACCATTCACTCGTATAATCCTTAGCACACACCAAGTCTGCAAAGCTACAAGCACATTACATGCTTTAAACTCAGTTTGATATTGTAAAACAAACTTTTTACAAAACTCTAAACACAGTTCTCTACGTTACACATCATTCGAAACTAACAGGAAGTATCTCTTTTGTTTCATTTGGGAAACATTTACAGTTTTTCAAAATGCTTACACACAGTTTTTGCTTCAAACTATGGCTCCATTTCTCAAATTGCTTTACTAACACCAACTACACTTTAGAATACTATAAAAGGCCAACAAGTTAAATTTTTCTCAGTCGCTTCACATTTCTCACAAACATATTCTCAAAACTATTTGTTCAACCTCACACACATCTTGCACATCAAAAGCAAAGTTTCACTTCTTTGAACAAGTTGCGATTGCTTTCACAATTGTTTTAATTTGTCTCTTCTAAAATCAGTTTTATTTTTGCAAAATGTATTATATAGTAACTCTACACACAAACAGTAAAAGTGTAATTAGCCACATACACACCAAACTACACACAGATGTAAATTTGACTTTTGAAATGTCAAACACTACTCTCGTAAGAAGTGTCCTTTGTTTGTTCAGAGTGCAGTGAAGAACAGGAGTTTGTCATCCAAACTCACATACTACATGTAACACTAACAGAGAGCACTGTTATATGACAACAGGACTAAGCATTTTGACTATCTTGTTTGTGAACAATGACACAGGACTTTTCATTTGATGGCACTGATATGTTCTGACATAAATACTTACTACAGTATGACGAACTAAAGATTTTGCACAACTGATGTACAAATTGTTTTGAAAAATGCACATACTTTTTGCCAGAAGTAGGATGATTCGAGAAATGTTAATGATGTTTACCATGAATTTTTATGAAATTTTTCATAATACAATATAGATACTTTCAATGTAAACAGAAATGCACAGGAGCTCATGGGTAAAAAAATAACTTTAGGTTTTGAATAACTGTGTGTAAATAACAAAAATATAATTTTTTTTTTTTTTTTACTACAGTTTTTGCAAATACGATTGCTTAGGCACGATGTGTTTTAAAAAACAAGGCTCATTTTGTCAAAACACTACAGATGTGACAGTTCATTTTGTGTGTGCACATCTTGGATTTGAGTGTACACACACAAGTAGCAGAACATCTTAGATCTTTTGCAAAATGAAACACTTCATTCAAAACTTTACAATAATTTAAGTGCCAAAACCCAGTTGGGAAAATCGGTGCCGTATGATACACACATGGTTATATTTTTAATACAGTCGGATTCTGTTTGAACCACTTACACACTGCTGTGCTCAGTCTTAAACACTTGTAACATTTCTACCTTTCTAATGATACAGAAAACTCCTCTGGGTTTGATTTTTTTTTATTTTGATTTTTTGAGATATTGTTAAAGAACATGAATTGACCAAACACAATACACAGTGTTGCACACTGATGAAAGTATTTATTTCTCACCACATTGTAAAATCATTCGGTACATCATTGCAATTAGGCTGAAAATCAGAACATATTCTGAATACAATATAGTACATAAATGTTTAAAAAAAAACAACAACAAAAAAACACCATAGCATCATTTCTTCATGTATCTGGATATGGCCACTTCGTCCACATCAAAAAAGTTGGGACAGGCAATGTCTGTGTGGCTCCCTCGCTTTTTAAAACAGCAACGTCTGGGGGAAGAATCTTCTCAAGTTTAGGAATGGCAACTTCATCCTTGCCCAGACTCTGCATCTATTAGGTCACAGGCCTCTTCCATAGCTTGAATGTTTTCTAGGGGTATAACATAGGGTCGGAGATCATAAACCATTCCACTGCCATGTGGAAGGGACATGTTGGAAAGGAAAGTCTTCCCTGAAGGGAGAGCGTTGTGGGAGGTACTGTTCTAGAATAATGGAACCAGTTTCATTGATGGTGCCTTTCCAGTTGCATTAGTCCAATACCTACTCAGGCCAATACTTAGTCTGTCTAAACATGTGAGTATGCGGTCGGTGTTGTAAGGAGCTATTTTGGCATACTGGTGGAGGACCCCATTCTGCGTGATTGCAGCATATATTGTGATGTTACCACCACGTTGACCCGGGACATTCAAAATATCTCTGTGGCCAAGATGTTTCTCCTTATTCCGCTTCCTCTTCCTGCACCACTGCCTTTCATGGCTTCTTTTTTTTGTTGAAGCCACGGCGAAATGGTGGATTGTGTTCACCTGTTGCCTTTTTATAGTGCTTGCACCTGATTGTTGAGTTTCCAGTTAAGCACTGTATGTGAAGTGTCTGCAAACCTGATGGCCGTGTTTGATCAATTGGTTCATATGTGTAGTATTTTGGAAAGCAGTGCCTTACAGTTTTTTTTGAGAAACTGCTGATATTTACATTTTTCGCCGCACATTGGGGGAATTGGTGATCTTTACTTGTCACACAATTTCTGAAACCTGACACTCAAACAGCAGAAGCACTTTTTACACCAAATCTGCAGAACCATACACTAATTCTCGGCATTTGACTCAGTTTTCAATTTCATAAAACACTTTTTGCAAAACACAACACACAATTCTCTATGCAACACACAAAAATCTAAGTTTATGAGGAAGTATCTTCCTTTCCTTTTTCAAAGTGTCCCACTTTTTTGCATTCGGGTTTGTAAAATGCCACACTAATTCATCAGTGCTTCACACTAACTCCTCACAAAAAATAAGAATGTACAAACACTCATTGCTTTACTTATTTTTTTACACCAACTAATTTTTTACCTCATGTTCCCCAATTGCTTTAGAATAAGCCTATAAATAGGCCACAGGTCTTGATGTAAAGAAATAACTACATTTATATATTTTTCTCAGTCGCTTCTTGATGCATTTCTCAGATCAAAAATGAAATTCTCAAAACTATTTGTTCAACCTCCACATCATCTAGTCACTTGTGCACATCATAAAAGCAGTTTCTCGTTCTTTTGAACAAGTTGCGATTGCTTTCATGCAATTGATTATGTACATTTGTCTGCAGTTTCCTAAATTATCAGTTGCTAATGTCATGTTGCTCAAAATGTATTATATAGTTCTCAGTGCAATAGTCAGACCACTAGTAAAAGTGTAACTGTGAATACTATCTAGACTCTTTCAATCAATATCGCACATACAGTAATGCCACCATGTAAATTTGTACTTTTGAAATGGATAAATGGCAGGTTCTTCCTACATAAGAAGTGTTTCCCTCCACCCATTCCCCCCTCTGCCTTCTGCATTTCAATACAGTAAATGTAGCCCACATCCAAACTGTTGCCATAGTTTACATCAGGTAACACTAACAGAGAGCACTGTTATATTGACAACAAGACTAAGCATTTTGACTATCGCTGCTCTTGTTTGTGAACAATGACACGAGGACTTTTCATTCTGATGGCACTGATATGTTCATTGACATAAATACTTACTTTTGAGAGACGAACTAAAGATTTTGAGTACGTTACAGGCTTTTGCAGGAAATCCATTGTGTGGTGCTGTTTGTACAAATTGTTTTGAAAAATGCACATACTTCTTTGCCAGTATTACAGTAAGGATGATTCTATTGAGACCTTGGGAAATGTTATGTAATGTGATATGTTCATGTTTACCATGAATTTTTCATGAAGGCTGGCGATTTTTCATCTCTCTAAAACAAGGGAAAATGGCAAAGTACTTTCAATCTTGTACAGAAATGTACACAGGAGCTCATGAAAGAAGAACTTTAGGTTTTGAATAACTGTGTGTATATGATATATCCAAAATATAATATTATGGCAAAGGTGTTTGCAAATGCTGTGCTTTTGGAGAATAAAGACTGTATGTTTAATTCCCTTCGTCTCCTCGTTTGCCACAGTAGGTGAATTGTGACAGATATGAGGTGCAAATCATTCATTGACTAGCGTTTGATCACTGAAGCAAGGTTTACATAAAGTAATCACAAAAGATGCATAAAAAATAAAAACTTGATAAAAGAAATGAAAAAGAATAAGAACATTTGAACATGTAAGCATTTTCTTAAACTTTCCTCTCAGGCAGTCAGAAAGCAATCACTAAAAGGCAATTGCTCATTTTTAACCATAACCTTCCTCCAGGTGTCCTTTGGCAGCAAGACAAAAACATTCAGCCTCTTTACTGATATGAGCCATGCTGAATATGGTCTTAGTCACACAAGTGAGTTGTAAGGCTGCTAGAAGTTTGTCCATGGGAAAATTGACTTTAGGAAAGAGCAGAAAATACTCAGAATGTTTTTTTGTTTTTTCATTCCATTTGTGCAAGTACACATTCTGTTAGTGCACATGTTCTGCCTCTTTCTCGCTGTCTGAATATCAGATTGTTCATCTGTACTTGCGGTGGCATGATGAAACCATTCAATAATGCCTGAATTGAAAACATCACTTGTGTGTACATTCATTTGTGTCTGAAGCAGCGGTTCTCAACCAGTAGACCCCTAACATTCAGAGAGGCTGTGAAGACTAAAAATAGGTTGTTTTTCACCAAACCCTATGCACCTTCAGAACACTTATATTTGACCATTCTATGATACTTGTGCAGTTGAAAAGAGAGTCAAACAGTACATGATCCAGTTGAACATGACAATTTTAAAAAAAATTTTGTGTTCAGAGAAAGAAAGGTCGTACAGCTTTAGAAAAAAAATGTGTGAACTTCTGAACATAGTAATGTTATTAAAATATACAAAATAGTTTTATTTGATTTTGCATTTTTGCAGATTTTTTTTCATAATTCTTCTAACCCACAAAACAGGGATGACCCTAGGAGTAAAAATAAAGAACAAAGCCGAAAGTATGGTGCATATTTTATTTTCCCAAGCAATTTAAAACCATTACAACTTTGCATTTTAATAAAAAATAAAATATTGATATAATAAAGATGTTTCTGAAAACAAAATCATTAATATACTGGTCTTTTTAATCTATCAAGAGGATTAGAATCTAAACTCCCCTTCAGAATTTACCCATTTTAAGAATTTGTGAAATAAAAAGAAAAAATTGAAAGCTCCATTTAGCATAGCAAGCAGCTAACTAGCAAAAAGAAATTAAAGCTCACTCAAGTGAGACTAATTTAATTTAAAATGTTAATTTAAACTAAATTTGTACCTGATTACAAAGTCACAGCCTTGTTGGTTACAAAGTGGCACACGATTAGCAATTGTATTTTTATGGTGGTATCACTTGTATAGATGTATGTGTAAGCAAAGGCTTTGCACTGGTAGGCCTGTAATTCAATATTATCCTTTTCATTATTTGTTCATACAGGGAGAAGTATCATTAAGTTTATTTTGGTAAATGCTTGGAATGTGCATCTTTGTGACGTCCTGCACTTCATATCAATTTATGTCAGGTTTAACTTTATTTGATGTGTCATTCTTCAGAAAGTTGCTGTTTGATGGATAGAAACCGCTTTGACACTGCTCCTTTGGGAAGTAGAAATATACTGCATTTACACAGGGTGCATGTGTGCACATATACTTGTAATTATTACTCTTTACAGTGTGTACATTTTTAATTATATTTAGCACAAAAAATAAGAATGTACTACAAATGTACTTGCTTGTATTTAAGTATGTTTGAACAACACCTTTTAGTGCATTCAAGTATTCTTTATTTTTTACCTGCATGGGTTCCTCAATTGCATTTGTAAAAAGTATAGCTACACTATTTTACAAATTAATTTGTAGTGCACTAAGTTTGTGCTTGATGTAAACATGAAATAACTACATTTATAGTGTATTTTCAGCTAGTATGTCAATCTCTTTTTGGTATATACTTATCATGAAATAAACATATTTTAAATAAAATTATATTTATTTTTCACTAGGGTGTGAGTCTTGTGCAAAAATGTCTGTTATTTTCTGTGTTACAGTGTGGTGCAAGGCCTTGTGGTCTGTTTGACAGTTGGTTTGGTTGTAAATGATCTGGCAGTTTTAGTGTGTGTGTGTGTGTGTGTGTGTGTGTGTGTGTGTGTGTGTGTGTGTGTGTGTGTGTGTTCCTGCCTGTTTCGTGTGCTCCTGGATTTGTAAGAATAAAGACTGTTTATGTCCTAATTCCCTTCGTCTCCTCGTCTCTGCCACAGTAATTTACATTTACATTTATGCATTTAGCAGATGCAAATCCAAGAGCGACTTACAGTGCATTCCCTATACACTATCACTATGTAGGTGAATTGTGACAGATATGAGGTGCAAATCATTCATTAACACACTAGCGTTTGATCACTGAAGCAAGGTTTACATAAAGTAATCAGGGCGCACAAAACCTGCCCGCTGGGATGCATAAAAAATAAAAACTTGATAAAAGAAGCCTCCTCTATGTATTAAAAATGAATAAGAACATTTGAACATGTCGGCCGCAAGCATTTTCTTAAACTTTCCTCTCAGGCAGTCAGAAAGCAATCACATTCATTTATTACATTCCATCACATTTGTACTCTTACACGAGAGGGTGAAGTTGATCGGCCAAAGAAACAGGCAATTGCTCACGAATCTTGGCCGAACGGATAGGAGATTCTTTTTAGCCATAGGGCTGCGCCGACCTTCCTCCAGGTGTCCTTCTCACCCAAGGCAGATCTTATTAAAGACAAAAACATTCATTGCCTCTTTTCTGATATTTTTCCAGTTCAGACGACGAAAGGCCATGCTGAATATTGTCTTAGTCACACAAGTGAGTTATAAGAATAGAAAACTACACAGCTATTCTGCCTCTGCTAGAAGTTTGTCCATGGGTCAAAAATTGACTGGAGGAAAGAGCAGAAAATACTCAGAAGGGTGTCAAAGGCTTTTTTAATGTTTTTTTGTCATTCTATGAACAACACCTTGGAGGAGGGCCTTGTAGCAGTGACATTTGTTTTGATGATGTGCAAGTACACATTCTGTGTAGTTATTGAGAAGATTGGCCACTCTCACGTGTTCTGCCTCTTTCTCGCTGTCTGAATATCAGATTGTTCATGGCCAAGGAACTGTACACTGAGGCGGTGGCATGATGAGACGCTTCAATGATGCCTGAAGTGAAAACATCACTTTCAACACAAAAGTTGAGTTACATTCATGCAGAGGGTGGTCTGAAGCAGCGGTTCTCAACCAGTAGACCCCTATATAACATTCAGAATAAAACATGACCCTATAAACTATTGACACCAACAGCAACTGTGAAGACTAAATAATAGGTTATATTTCGAGGGGGTGTTTTTCATCAAACCCTATCGTGCACCTTCAGAACACTTATATATGGAATATATGGCGCAAGTCACATGGGACCATTCTATACTTTTGCAAATTCGCGTCCTTTTTTAAAGCTTGAAAAGAGAGTCACCATGTCATTACAGTACATGATCCAGTGTGAACATGACCATTTAAAAAAAATTCTCCTTTTGTGTTCAGAGAAAGAAAGGTCGTACCGCTTTAGAAAAACATGAAGGTGAGTAAATAATGGCATGGTAATACAGTACATCTTGGCTTTTGTGTGAATTATCCCTTTTCAGGACCGGAAAAGAAAACAACCTCTGAGGCCTGTCTTGTCATAATTCTCTAATGTAGCGAGGTAGCCCGGGATTAAAATATCCAAAATACTCTTATTAGATTTAGCATTTTTGCAGATTTTTTTTTCCGCCGGGACGCCGGTCATGTATTCCATTCTTCTAACCCACAAAAGAGGGATAGCTTGGACCCTAGGAGCTTTGAACCTTATGTGTGTATAAGGTACTTGTGTGTAAAAATAAAGAATAAAACAGAAAGTATGGTGCATAGAAATGTTTTTATTTTCCCAAGCAGTGTTTATGAAACCATTACACCCAAGCATAAACAATAGAGCATTTTAATAAAAAAAAAATATTGAAAAACATTGGGGTCCACAAAGAGGTAAACCCATGTGGTCATAATGGCAGATGTTTCTGAAAACAAAATCATTAATTTACTGGTACTTTTTTATCTATCAAGAGGATTAGAATCACTCACAAAACAGTAATTTGAGGGGACTTTAATCAAATGAACATTTACACTCCCCTGTCAGAATTTACTAATTTGTAAGTATTATAGGCCTACTTTGTGAAAGAAAAAGAAAAAGGCAGCATATGAATTTCCCTCAGCTCCATTTGAGGGCGTGGCATTGAAGCATATCTTCAAAAGATCCAGCAGTGTTGTGTGCTAACTAGCACATCAGGAAATTTAAAGCATTTCTTTCAAACTCAAGTGAGCACGTGAGACCTAATTTCATTTAAAATGTTTTTTTAAGCCGGAAACATCGGTCTATCACTCTTCTATTTGTACCTGGTTCTCCACAAAGGTCACAGCCTTGTTGGTTACAGCGGTAAAGTGGCCCTCCACACACGATTAGCAATCATCTGTAGTTTCTCACGCAGATTTGTCTTGTTTTGGTCACTTGTATAGATGTAGCGCGCCCTGTGCAAGCCGCCGCGAAGCAAAGGCTTTAATGACAGAGCCCCTCCCTGGGACAACCGGTATGCCTGTAACTCATCAAGACCTGGTATAATATTATCCCTATGTCTATTATTAAGACATCTGTTTACACAGGGAGAATTTAAGGTGTAGAAAACCACACATCCATCATTGTTTCTGTTCATTAAGTCGAGGCTGCAGTGTCAAAGGAGAATTGTTTGGAGGATGCATCAGCAAATGCTCTGAATGTGCATTGTTACTATGCCCAAGGGAATGCAGTAATGATTTCATGGCCTGTGTAGACATTGCTGCTGTTTCATGCGCTGTGGTATAACTTGATCTGATTGGTCATTCCTCAGAAAGTTCTTTTTTGATGGGTTGAAATCAAGTCGACACTGCATCTTTGGGACATTGATGGCTACTGCATACTGGCCATGAGAGCTTTCATAACTGATTGAAAAAAACAAAACAATTATCAACATTTACATATGCAAAATAAGGGTGGGTGGAGCGTCTGGAAATCAAACACGCATGCTGGGACTGTGAAGCCAGCGGGGCAGTGTAATAGTGAGCGGCAGAGCAAGGGTTGATGAAAAGAAACTGTAATCCCAGAGAGAGCACTTTACATCGAGGGTGCATTTGTTAACATTATGCATTACGAGCATATAACATTTGTAACAACAATTAATTTCTCTTTACAGTAGTAATTAATTATGTTTAAACAAATGCATTTCTCAACGTTAAAATTTGTATGCATTATTTAATGTGATGTTGCCATGAACAACACCTCTTTATTAATCTTGATTTATGTTCTTTTAATAATTATATGCTTTTCTTAACATTAAAGGGTGGAGGCTATATGTTAAATGAGGTATGGGCTGTTAAATTATTGAAAAATAACATACATTCAAGGTGGTAATGCAAAATGGCACGTCCACTTCAAGCGGGCATTCATTTATAATACGATTGTTTATCTCAATGCGCACGTGGCGAGCTTCAACAATCTTTAAATTGTCATTCTCAAAGCATACAGAACTTCATTCTTGTGCATCTTAGGAGTGTTCCACAGGCTGAATTCTACCACTTCCAGTTTGACTAATTAGAAATGAGCTACAGGGGTCATATAAGAGAAGCACCCCCTGTGGTGAAAGTAGAAGTTGTTGACCTGCTGGAAGAGGGTTGTAACACTTTCTTATTTTACTTCTACTGGACTAGCACAAAAAGGAACAACATATAAGCTGGTAATTGTTAGCCTGTATCTTATGTCCATGTTTTTGATTAGTGTTACAACCCATCCCACCTACTGTTAACTCTAAATGCATCAACAAAGGGGTCATTGTGACAATTATGTTGATATGTATATTTTATGTGTTTATGTTTTACATGTCTATTTGTGCTAGGAACCGTCTGAATCCCTATGAATATAGTGAGATCACATTGTCATTGTTACCTACATGATGCATATACTAATGTTGACAAATACAACCTTATTGTACAGTGTTGCCCCTTCATTTTGTTTAGCATCATACCTTTTATGAAAAAATCTTTGAATCATGGAAAGGGTGTTAATGTCCACATTTTCATTCACCACACTTTGAACACACGAAAGCAGAATAATCCCGAGAAGGACCCTCAGATGCGCAGTGAAAACCTTAAATGAGCAAAAACATAAAATAATCAACAGAACATTCATAATTTTCATCCATGTAGTCTAGTAATTAGCATAGTCCCGATCTGAGTCATGTCCCGTTCCCATTCTCCTCTCTGTCACTTCTACATGTCCTGTGAAATTGCTATCACTAAAATTACAAGAAAAGAGTAAAATGAAAATTTTAAGTGGACTAACAATTAATTGTAGTAACGCTGCTTACCATGATGACTGAGTCTAGAGCAGATTCAGTGAGGAGCTCTTTAGAGATGATGTGTGAAGTCTGCTCTGGTGTGAGAGTTGTGAACTGGTGAAGCAAACGCATCACATTTATGCTGCCCTTCTATTGCCATCTAGTGACTATTTCTCTACACAACAGCACTAATAAACGGCTCAATACCCACCCTGTGGTGCGTTTCCCAAAAGCAAAGTTCTGTCGTTACCAATAGAGTTCAATGGAAATAACGACCATAGTTAGCTAACAATGGTTTTGAGAAACGCACCCCTGATGGTATTTCATGTTAGAATAAAGCAACTTGTTCTCTCTCAGACGGCTTTTGTGTTCACACTATCCTTTAACATCTACTACTCTATCTACTGTACACTACACTCTTAAAAATAAAGGTGCTTCACGATGCCATAGAAGAACCTTTTTCTCTAAATGATTCCATAAAGAACCTTTAACATCTGAAGAACCTGTCCGTTTCACAAAAGTTTCTTTGTGGTGAAAGAAGGTTCTTCAGATTATAAAAAGGTAAGAAAGAGATAGTTCTTTAAAAAACTTTGACTGGTTCTTTGTGGAATCAAAAATGGTACTTCTATGGTATCGCTGAAGAACCTTTTTAAGCACCTTTATTTTTAAGAGTGAATTTACAAACAGAAGCACAAAGAGATGCACATGCAATTGTTCAGCATGATCTGCAATGTGTTGTAGCACCTTGCGGTCTGTTTGACATTTGGCTCTGTTTATTCAAATGACCTGGCAGGTTTTTTTTAACCAGTTCAATTCAGCTTCTGTGTCAAAGGGTCAAATGTGTGGAAAAAAAAATACATATATATCTTTCACTGAACGTGTGAGCAAGGGAGCAGAAGCAGCCACTAATTGCTGTATGGGTTTTTAAGAACAAATACAGAGTAAATCTGTTATTGGTTTACTCTAGCAAAAATTGCCATTTAATCAAGCATGCAATATCACATTTTATGCACATTTTATTTGCAAATTTTAATGTTTACTGCAATTAAAACTGAAGAAAATACACTAAAATTCTGAAATGCATAAGAATTACTTTTCTTACAGGCGATCACATTCAGCATTGTTCTCTGATAATATGGCAAAGCAGGTGCAGTTTTCTTCAGTCTGTTTATCATCAGCAGATTTTCATTCTCTCTTCAGATTATATTGAATGCAAAGGTGTAAATTCCTTCATATTCTTCTAACATTGCAAGATTGTTGAACATTCTCAAAGTTCTGTACAATACTCATGAGTTTTTAGGTCCACAGTCTGATCAACTGCACAAGTGCAAAAATGAAGCATGACGCTCCTCTGTGGGACAGCGAAAACCTGAAGTAAACACAAAAACATACACTCATATATACACAGTTCACAAATTCATTTTGGCTGTTAAAAAACAAACTGTTTTTTTTTAACAGCATGAGCAGTAAAAATGCACATAGACTTTTAATCTTTATACATTAATATGCATTATATCTTTTTCAATTGCTAACATCCTTTTACCCAATCTCTAGCCCCATTTTCAAAACTCTAACCACAATTAACACAACATCCGTCTGTTGTGACCATACCATCAACACAATTCATGTTGTTTTCACACAATATGCAGTCAGTTACTATGTTTCTAAAATGCTTACATTTTCTTTTCATACAAGCTTACCTAAAACTAAAATCATGGATCTTTTTAGTCTTATTTAAAAATGCTTAAACACAGCATGTCAGAAATGAAGACCTAATATTCCAAACCTTAAATATAGTATAAGCTTCTACTTCTGCAACAACAGCAGCTCAAAAGTATTTAAAAAAAATCTATACATATAAAATATTGTAACAACTGATAACTAAGCATTTTCAACTAACCGATCACTGAAATATTTAGAAATAGCTGATTCCATCTCAGTTGGAGGAAGAGTCAGGTTTTGAAGCTCTTTCCAGTACTACATCAACAACATAGAGTAAAAAAGACCTTTTTGAATTGTTTTTGTGGATGCAGAACAACACAGATCAGAGAGAGAAAAAAATGATGCCTGGCAGAGGAAGAGGAATAGTTGTAGGAGGGAGAGGAGTAGCTGGATCAGAAAAGGGGAGAAGAGGTAGGGGAGAGGAGTGAGAATGTGTGTTGTTTGTTTTTAGTTTCTTCCCCTTACACATGTGGAAACTATAAAGCTTACAGTTTTTTATGATCGCAATGACAATTTTTTTCAATACGTTTAACAATTTTCCTAAACTCTTAACACAGTTAGCACAAGTATGTGTATGCTATACAATAAACACATTTCTTGTTGCTTTGACACAAAATGCATACAGTTAACACAAATTTAAAATGCTTGAACTTCTTTTACACACAAGCTCAACCAAGACCAAAACAATGTAATTTTACTGTCAAATTTTCAAATGCTTTCACACTGTATGTCAGAACAGATCAAGTCATGTTCTAAAACTTATAGGCTAAAGTCAAAGTGAACAGCAGTTCATATTGTGAACTGAAACACAAATATTTTATTCCCTTGCTAATAAGAAACAGCTGATTGGAGTTATGCAAATATATCACTAACAGCTGATTCCCATCTAGGAAACACACTCAGGTGTTGAGGTTCTTTCAATCACATGACCATATACAGTAAAAGAAGACCTCTTTTGGGTGATCTTGTGTGGAAAAGTGCACTCTTGCATAAATGTGAGAAAGGGGACAGGTGGGAGACCACTTGCCAATATATGTGATCACATTGAACAATGTGGCATTCCACTATTCCCAGAGCAGTCAGAGCCTGGTTTGACACCCATTCGAGAATGATGTCTCTTTTCCTTGCCCCTTACTCCCCTTTCCTCCCCTTATCTCAACCCCACTGAGGAGTTTTTCTGAGCCTGGAGATGGAAGGATTTTGATCATCGTCCACAGGGCCAAATGTCCCTCCAGGATGCAATGGATGCTGAATACCAAGACATCACAGCTGAACAATACGAGGAAGGGATAAGGCATACCAAAAGATTCTTCCCAAGATGCCTTGCCAGAGAAGATATCAGGTGTGATGTGGATGAAAACGCAGAAGACCGGGCAGATTAGATTACATTTATTTATTTTTTAATAAACAATTTTATTAAAAATTGGCTTAAATTTTTTGGCTTAAAAAAATTGGCTTAAATTAAATTCTGTGGCTTTTTCTGTTTTGTATTTTCACATAATACTGTAAATGACAGCTATATTGCATATTTTTTGTTTTCTTGCATTCTTGTTTTCTTTCTTGTTTTTCTAATGAACTATTGCAAATAAAGCCTTTACTGCATCAATTCTGTCTCTGTCTCTTTTTTCCCCCATAAACCGTTCATTCTGTAAAGCTACTCTGAGATGAGTCATTCCATTTTTGTATTGAATTTCTGCAGCAAAATAAACAAAACACATGCATTTACTAAACCAAAAAGAAAAAGAAACTGTACTGTAAAACACAATCTATGATCAATGCAATATACTCTTTATTGTATAAGGTCAGACCTGACACCTAAAATAATGCCGTTTCAATTCCATTTGATGTTAGTGTTTTTATGATATTGTGCTATGATTGACTAAATGTGCCTGTTGGAAGAGAACATGTGTTAGTGTCTTGGAATAATAATTTGATTTTAAGACGTTTCCAGTGTTTTGGTACATGTAGTGTTGTGTTAGTGTATTAGTTTTTTTTCAATTGCTAACATCCTTTTACCCAATCTGTAGTCACATTTTCAAAACTCTAACCACAATTAACACAACATCCGTCTGTTGTGACCATACCATCAACACAATTCATGTTGTTTTCACACAATATGTAGTCAGTTACCATGTTTCTAAAATGCTTACATTTTCTTTTCATACAAGCTTACCCAAAACTAAAATCAAGGATCTTTTTAGTCTTATTTAAAAATGCTTAAACACAACATGTCAGAAATGAAGACCTAATGTTCCAAACCTTAAATATAGTATAAAGCAGCTCAAAGGTATTGAAAAAATCTCTCTATATAAAATATTGTAGCAACTGATAAGCATTTTTAAGATCACTGAAATATTTAGAAATAGCTGATTCCAGTCTCAGTTGGAGGAATAGTCAGGTGTTGAAGCTCTTTCTATTACATCAACAACATAGAGTAAAAAAAGACCTCTTTGAATTGTTTTGGGGATGCAGAACAACACAGAATCAGAGAGATAAAAACATAATGCCTGGCAGAGGAAGAGGAATAGTTGGATCAGAAAAAGGGAGAAGAGGTAGGGGAGAGGAGTGAGAATGTGTGTTGCACTGTGCATTTTTATATTTGTTTGTTTTTCCCACATGTGGAACCTATGCAAGCTTATTTCTGCAATGGAATATAAAGGGTAATGGGTAATTGTGACTTTATCTCACAATTCTGACTTTTTTCTTGCAATTGTGAATTTACAGTTTCTCACAATTCTGATAAAGTCTAAATTGCAAGATGTAAACTCGCAATTCCAATAACAGAAGTCCGAATTGTGAGATAAAAAGGTCACAATTACTGTTTTTACTTTTTTATTCTGTGATGGAAACAAGCTTGCATAGTAACCAAAGGCCATGTATGTTGGATTTTTTGTTGAGCACTGACATCAGCTACCATGGGGGCACCATCCACATCTAACCCCCACCCACTGAAAAGACATTTCAATCAAGGTTGAATTTCTGCATAATGGACTCATTCAGTTTTAGATGGTATGTTGCCGAGAACGAACACATTCATCTTTTAAAAATGTAAAATGTGTTTCAGTAAAAGGTAAACTGAAGGCTAAATTACAAAAACTATGGATTTTTATATTGTCTATTATATGCAGGTAGAACTGAAACATGACAAGTAATGCAGTTTTTGTAAAGCCATCAACTGTTAGTATTTTGACAGTCACTGTGCTATGATTGACTATATACTGCTGAATATAAACTAGTGCTAATGTTTTGACCGAATGTCTCGATTTTGAATAAGGGTTGCTGTGTTTCGATAGAGTTAGTATATGTAGAAAAAGGTATTTATCATTTTGAATAGAGTTTGTATTTTTTTTTAACAAAATGTGGTTTTGCCCAGAAAATTAATTATTTGTTTGCTGTTAAGAGTTTAGAAAAAGTACTTTAAGTATTGGTAAATGCTTGTTAGAAATTGAAAGAAAAATGTTCCTAGTATGGTTCCTACTATGACTGGTGATGTATAAAGTCTATTTCACACATGTAAGTACTGTTTAGGTTGAAGTGCAGTGCAGTTCCTATAAAATCCTATGTAAGTCGCTGTGGATCAGCAACTGTTTGGTTTTCAGCGTTCTTCAAAATAGCATTTATGTTTAGCAGAAGAAGGAAACTGTAAATGATGGTATAAAAATAACACTATTTTTATTTTTGCGTGAATTATTCCTTTAATGTTAATAAAACACCAAAACACAATGAGAAACATCAGTCACTACTCTTGACTGAAAAACTTTAATACAGTTGCTTTACAGTTTTTTTCAATTGCTAACATCCTTTTGTCCCATCTGTAGTCACATTTTCAAAACTCTAACCACAATTAACACAACATCCGTCTGCCGTAACCATACCATTAACACAATTTGTGTTGTTTTCACACAATATTCAGTCAATTAACACATTTCTAAAATGCTTAAATGTTCTTTTCACACAAGCTTACCCCATACCAAAAATCATGGATCTTTCTTATCTTTTTTTACAAATGCTTAAACACAGCATGACAGAAATGAAGACCTAATGTTCCAAACCTTAAATACAGCGTAAAGCCTCTACTTCTGCAACAAAAGCAGCTTAAAAGAGCTGATAAGAATTATTTTAATTACTAATAATTGAGAAATAGCTGATTCCAATCTTAATGAATAATTCCAAGTCTTTCCATACATGGCCATGCACAATAAAAAGCCACTCTCTGGATTGGTTTTGTTCAAAACAATACAGAACACAGAGAAGCAGAAAAAGAAGGAAAATGTCTGGAGGAGGGAGAGTTGGATGAGGAATGGACTGGTTGGACCAGGGAGAGGACAAGTTGGACTAGGGAGAGGAGTAGTTGGACCAGGACTGTCTGGTTTGGTTCAGCTACCAAATCAGACATCAAGAGACTACAGCAGATAGTCAGAACTGCTGAGAGGAATATTTGTGCCCCCCTGCCCAACCTCCAAGATCTTTACATCTCCAGAGTGAGGAAAAGGGCTAAGAAAATCACTTTGGACCCCACACACCCGGCCCACTCTCTCTTAGAACTGTTGGCTTCTGATCTGTGCTACAGAGCACCAACCACCAGAACAGCCAGGCACAAGAACAGTTTCATAACGCAGGCTATATTCAGCTTGAACAATTGTAAAACATTCATAATACATTGTCCATCATAACTGACCCATTTATACAGAGAAAACCAAAAATTGTTCATTTGTGAACTGCACACTTGTAAATAACATATCTGTACATTCATTTAAAGTTTTTTTGTTTTTTTTAATCACTGACAGCAATTTCATTTTGCCAGTAAATCCTTTACTGCTTCAATTCTGTCACTTTTCTTTTACATTCCATAAAGTACTGATGATCCTTCACTATGCTGTACATATAAAATGAATCCACTCACACACACAAAAATGAATTTGCTGGCTGAATTATTATTATTATTATTGTTGTTGTTGTTGTCACTGTTGTTATATTTTTTAATGGATCTCATATTGTATGTTCTATACAGGTCAAACCGAGTCATGATAAGCAATGCAGTTTTTGTAATGCCATTAATTGTTAGCATTTTGACAGTCTATGCACTATAATTGACTACATGTTCCTGTTGGATAGAAAACCAGTGCTACATTTTTGACCGAATGACTCGATTTTGAATCGTGTTTGCTGTGTTTTGATAGAGTTAGTATATGAAGAAAAAGGTATTCAGCATTTTGGAATGCAGAGTTTGTATTTATTTAACAAAATGTGGTTTTGGCCAGAAAATTAACTAATTGGCTAACTGTGTGATGTAGGTGTGTTGCTGTGTTAAGAGTTTAGAAAAAGTACTTTAAGTATTGGTATTAGTATAATCTACATCATATGAAAGCTGAATAAATAAGCTTTCCATTGATATATGGTTTGTTATGATAGGACAACATTTGGCCGTGATACAACCATTTGAAAATCTGGAATCTGAGGGTGCAAAAAAATCTAAATATTGAGAAAATCGCCTTTAAATTTGTCCAAATTAAGTTCTTAGCAATGCATATTACTAATCAAAATTGAAGTTTTGATATATTTATGGTAAGAAATTTACAAAATATCTTCATGGAACATGATCTCTACTTAATATCTTAATGATTTTTGGCATAAAAGAAAAATCAATAATTTTGACCCATACAATGTATTTTTGGCTATTGCTACAAATATACCCCAGCGACTTAAGACTGGTTTTGTGGTCCAGGGTCACATTTCGCCCCTGCCCCTGCGGAGGTCTGTGCACGTCACTGCTCTGTAATGTCATAATGCTTCACAAAAGCCTCTGTGTGAGTTCAGAGATGATGTGTGATCAGAAGTGACGAGGAAGAGGAAGTAGATGGTGTTTTTTCTTCTAACACTTGAGCAGCTCTCTTCTTCAACACCTTCACACTTAGTTCACACTTAATTACTGACTCCTTTAACCCTCTAAAGACTGATACATGAAATAATAGTCAGAAACATCTATCTTTTAATAGAGCAAATTATTGAACGTTTTGACAAAATATGAATAAAGAAATTAAAAAGTTTGCTTTTTTGAGTATCATATTTGATACACCAGGCTTTAATAAGGCTCATATATTATGATATAGTGAGAATATGGAGCTCAAACTCAAGAAAGAAAACAGGTTAATTTTATTCAGAGACCCAAACTGAGCAAAAAATATACAATTTGTGCAGAGTCTGGTGCTTACCCTATCAAAAACATGAAACTCTGATTACTATAATGTAAATCAATGAGATTAATTATAGTATAAATTAATATCACTCTATATCTCCCAATAATATGCCTTAGTAAGATGATATTTAAATGCTTGGTTTAATTTATAAGTGTTCATCTTGAAGTATTACTCTAACTTATTACATTTACTTTATAAAAATGAGTACAGATTTCACAACAAAAAGACACGAGAAGCACAACCTAATGGTGGATGTTTTTACAATTATTTTATTGCTAAAACAGTATGAACTCATCAGATGGTATGTAGTACATTGTGTACAACAGGGTTGTTTTTTAGCTTTTTAAAGTTTTGATCATGTTATATTTTATAGGCTTTAGAAATGTGTGTCAGTATCACATATGATACAGAAAAAAGAAATATCAAATATGATACAGCTTTATAGGATTAATAATACCATTGAACACCTTTATTTGTCTCGCCATGTTGTACTTTCTCAAAATGGTCAAGAACCTGTAGCTTCCTGCAGAGACGCTCATGGTTTCCACCAGTAACAACATAAGAACAATGGTATCACTTTCATTTCAGCATTTGTGTGTTTAATTATTCATTTATTTATGGTAAATACATGCCAATTACATACCTGATGCTGACTATAATAAAATATTATTTAAAATGGTGCTATGGGTCTTGTGCATAACACCACTGTAATTATAATATAATTTTAATAATTAATGTGCAAAACAATATATTATCAAAATACATGTTTCAAAATATTTACATAATAATAATAATAATGTTATTAAAATGGTTGTCAGTTATTTGTATATTATTATATAAATAGTAGTAATAGTAGAAGGAGGCCTAGTAGGCCTAAACTTGTTGAAGTACTGAAGTGGGGATGTTCATTCTGCAGGCTGATGAATTATAGACTGCTCTTATAACACCATCTAGTGGACACTGAATGATTAGGCAATTTTAACAAGTCCTTACAGACATTTGAGGCCACAGGATGAGACACTGAATCATCTAAATCGGGTTCTCACCTCTCAGTCAGTAAAACAGACAGAATGATTAATCTGTCATTCACACAAATTTTCAGTTGTATGCCTTTGACTATTTTGTTGCATTCCTATATTTTTGTGTTTTAAAACATGTCTAAAGACACTGATTGTTTGGTCTGAAGAGTCTTACACTAAAAGTGTGTAATGATTACACGAGTGCTAGACATACTCAATAAAATTAGAATGCAGATTAAATTTAGAGTGCTGATGCACATATTTAGTCAGACTAAACTTCTGTTTAAAATCAAATGTCTAAAAAAATGCATTTATGTAAACATGGTCCAGAAGCGCCGTTGTGTCCTGTGGGCCAAGGCTCATTTAAAATGGACTGTTTCAAAGTGGAAAAATGGTCAGACGAGTCCAAATTTGTCATTCTTGTTGGAAATCACGGACGCCGTGTCCTCCGAGCTAAAGAGGAGGGAGACCTTCCAGCGTGTTATCAGCGTTCAGTTCAAAAGCCACCATCTCTGATGGTATGGGGGTGCATAAGTGCACACGGTATGGGCAGCTTGCATGTTTTGGAAGGCACTATGAATGCTGAAAGGTATATAAAGGTTTTAGAGCAACATATGCTCCCCTCCAGATGACTTCTATTTCAGGAAAGGCCTTGTGTATTTCAGCAGGACAATGCAAAACCACATACTGCAGCTATTACAACAGCATGGCTTCGTAGTAGAAGAGTCCGGGTGCTGAATTGGCCTGCCTGCAGTCCAGATCTTTTACCTATAGAGAACATTTGGTGCATCATTAAACAAAAATACGTCAAAGACGACCACGAACTCGCAGCTGGAAACCTGTATCAGGCAAGAATGGGACCAAATTCCAACACCAAAACTCCAGAAACTCATAACCTCGATGCCCAGATGTCTTCAAACTGTTTTGAAAAGAAGAGGAGATGCTACACCATGGTAAACATGCCCCCGTCCCAACTATTTTGAGACCTGTAGCAGCCATCAAATTTGAAATGAGCACATTTTATGTTCTCTATGTTCTATTGTGAATAAAATATTGGCTCATGTGATTTGAAAGTCTTTTAGTTTTCATTTTATTCAAATTTAAAAAACGTCCCAACATTTCCGGAATTCGGGTTGTAGTTGATGTACAGTATAAAGTTTTCACACATCTTTCATGCGCTGTGTTTTGGTCTCGTGTTGCATGCTAATAGCTAAAAATATAGTCTAAATGCACTACAAACCTATTTATAACACACTTTTAGCTCCCTCTTTTATGTCATGATGCTTCACAAAAGCCTACTGTGCAAAATATAGGCTTTGGTCAAACAACTTTTGCTGGAGATTAAATCAGTTGTTTTTAATAAATAACACATTCAAATGATCAGGAACAAACTGTGTTAAGAGTTTGAAGCACTCAATAAAAAGTAAACTAGATATCCATGGGCTGAATATGAATCACACACAAATGTGTAATTATGGCAATTGGCAAAGGACACATGTATAATTATTTTTTTTATTATTCACAGAACAGGTGTTCAATAATAATAATTCAAACTAGTGTGTGTTTGGTTAATATAATTCAGATTTCATAGCCCAGTGTAAGAAAGAGCTTTATGAAAGAAACAATTCAATCATTGACAAAAGCATTACTTGGAAATACAAAAGTATTGATTTCTTTCCAGGCAGACAGAAAGGATTCACAGAATTCACAGCGTCTTCTTTCAAACAATTCTGACATTGCAGCACATTTGTGCTCGTACACTGATAAAGAGGCATTAACATATTAATAATTAGGAAATCGTTGCCAGTTTCTTTCCCGACATACTTCCTGAGCTTTCCAAAGACAAAAACATTCATTCCCTCTTTTCGAACATTTGTCCAGTTTGTAAGGCCCAGAAAAATATTGTCAACGCTCTTAATGCACGTTTCCACACAAGGTGAGTTAGAAGAATAGAAAACGACACAGTTGTTTTGATCTGTATTGTTTAGAAGTGTGTCCATGGGAGAATTACCTGGAGGAAAGAGCAGAATATGCACTTTACTAAACCTGCAGTAAACAGGTTTTGTTCACCTGTTTACTACATTTGGTCTCGTAGCAATGACATTGCTTGACGCTGAGCAGAGCACACATGTTTTTCCTTCTGTGATAATATCTTTTACATATTCTGCCTCTTCCCTGCTGAACATATTCTCAATTTGAGATTGTTTGTTTGTACACAGATATCGTGGGACATTGCCATTGCATACTGAGCATTCGTTCCTATCTTGGTCTTTGGCTGGACACTGGAAGACATAATATATGTATACGGTTATAACAGTTCTCAAGAAACGTTCCTTGTGCATTTTTACATTCAAACTGCATGTAAATGTACTAATTTAAAGCTGAATTATTGATTCGTTTGACTAAAAACTGTACAAACTTACTTACTTTTCATCAAATTATTGGATCATTTTAGAAAGGACAGAAGGGTTCACCTGCCCCTGAATGTTTCGAACACACAGATGAAGCAGACGGAGGACGATGAGACACTTCAGTGAAGCCTAAAGTGAAAACATCATTCGTTTCAGCAGAAAACTTGAGTTAAATTGATGCAGGGGATAATATGAGAAATGAGTGCTTAAAAACAGAACAGAAAAGAGAGTTTACTCAAACTTACCATTGTGACTGCTTGAATTATGAGGAAGAAGATTGTCATATTTTCAGAGCGGAAGTACGTTTCTTTCTCTTCTGATATGCTGATGGTTGAGAGGAAATGAGGCATATATAAAGACCTGACTGGTTGATCATTTATAAATCCACTTAGTGTTTTAGTGTATGGGATTTTTGTGTGTTTGTGTGTGTGCTTCTCACTTTTGTTTAAGAAGACTGATAACCAGGTCCAGATACAATCTGTCAACATTCTTATCTTCCATATCGGGAAATCCAGCAGAATTATCTTCCATATCGGGACATTCTGTAGAATAAATGTAAACATGGAAAATGTGGTAATCAGAACAAACAGTACTTTACATAACCATAATCTGTTCATCAAATTATGATGCAATTAAACAAGACCTAAACAGTAAAACAATTATGACACAAAACAATAAAAATGATGTAAAAGTATGATATAAAAATATAATAGAATTGATGAATGAAATAATGACTAAATTACAAATAAAATCAAATAAAATTAAAATAAAATAGTGGCTTTTTTGGATGTATATAATCTAGCTGGAAAATTCATAAAACACGAGAGAAACTCACCATTTAATAGGCAAATTATTTTATTTAATTAATTTTGGATTTATTAGCAGGCAAAATAATTGTTTATATGCAATTAACATTATAAACTCTTTGATTAATTGTTGAGCTGGACATTAAGTGAATGCATAGTTGAGTTCCTGAACATTATCACACTAGTCCAGTGTGACAATATTCTATTAAACCCATTTTCATAGACATTTAGTTTGTTTATCTTCAGTCACATGTTTCCTTTGTTCTAGTTTATCACAACTCATGGACAATAACTTAGTCCAATAACCATGGACAATAACTCAGTCTAAAATAGTCTTCACAGTTGCTCATCGTTTAGTTCATCACCATTGTGTATTTACTGTAAGTTCTGCCTTGTGCTCTCTTCAGTGGTCTGGATCAGCTATATTAAAAAGAAAAGAAAATACTTGTAATCTTTAACAAGGAAGGCTGTATTATTGTTCGATAAACTGTTTGACATTTTGCATATAATTTAGTTCATATCAGTTATGATAAACTATATAGTATAACTAAAATATCATATCATAACATGAATGTAATTTCTTGCATGACAATCTGACTGGCTCTGCTTAACACTGTGTCATCTCTTCTGAAAAGAGCTTTTAGAAACTAATGTTTGAGAGAGAATAATCCTCCATTAACATATACTTGCTACCTCCTTTAGATTTTGTTATAAAAGGTACAGAAAGGAATCACACCAGAGTCACATAAAATGACATAATGACAGCAGTGATTGGCTGCGTTGTCATGAGACTGAAATATAAGACATTCACTGTTAATTATTTTATACAATAATACAGACAATTATATGTACAGCAATGTCAAATTATTGCATGATTTAACATACTTTCATTTGACTTTGCAGCACAGAAAATCCAACTTCTATGCATGTTTTGCTGCTCTGTTGTCACTTTGTGTTCAAAGGTGGAATATGTGATATGTGGAAAAAGTTAGTTATCCACAATGAACAGAAAATGAAATTACCTTAAAAATGATCTAAAACTCAGGGTTAGACTTTAAGTTAACACTTTAATGCATTTACCTGCTTCAAGGGTTGTGTTTGCATTTGTGCATAAATTATTCTGAAATTAAACCACCATACAAGAATTGCTGAACAAATGTTTATTTTTCATCATGCAATAAGCCATTATATATATCAGTAATTATTACAAGACAGCTGCCATCTAAATACAGTATAAGCACAATGACTTTTGAGAACTTTTCTAAATACTTTACCCTCTCTTTTTTCTTCATGTCTGCATCCTGTAACACTAGTACAGACTTCAGCTTTAGACACTACAGTCACCAAAATGAGCTGCATTTCAGTTTCTTAGAGTACAGTAATTGATTAAATGTTTGAGAACTTGACCATTATACTTGATGGGGACAGGAGTGTGAAGTCTCATTCCTTGACAATGTTGTTCATCCGTATGTTAACATTCATTTTTTATAGGCTCAACATAGGTTTTATTCTCAAAGCGATAGAAGGGAACACGATTCACAATCTCTGGGAAGTTTTTTGCGAGATCAGAGCATCTATGGCCGTTTTCATCAACCTTAAAGACAAAGGCTTTAATTCCAGTGTGATTTTTCAAGTTTTCAAGGTTTGGTGTAATGTTATATCCACATGACATATTTTGACAGGGGCAGTAGACTGTGTAGATAACAACGCAGCTGTCATTTTCTCTACGTTTTAAGAAGTTTTTAAAGGTTAAGGATGAGTCATTTTGGAGCAGGACAAACACAGAGTTTCTTTTGCAATTTGTTTTTTTTTGGGAAATACAAGGCCAAGGTCCTGCTGCCATAAGGTCTTCACCCTTGTAAAACTGATTTGTTGTATTATAAATAGCATTTCTCACATATTTTGCATTCATCTCCAGAGTCGAAAAGGGCTTATTTAAAGGATCAAAGTTCCCTTGACATTGAATCCTCGGTACATTGATGGCTACAGCATACGAATCCCCTCTGGTGTCAGTATAGCTGTAAAACATCAAATAGAGCACAATAAGAAGAGTTTTGTGATGACCGGCATAAACACGGTTTACTAATGACATTTTATTTCTTTATTTCTTCTTTGTGCTACATCATATAGTAAAATATTATTTTTAAAACCTTGATTTTATACACTATACTCACTTCTGCTCAAAGAAGTCAATTATTTGTGCAAGTGTTATAAGGTTCATCTTCTGTTCTTCCAAACTTTCTGTCCAATGATGAAGCAGACATAGCAGCAGGAGTCCACTCAGAAACACAGTGAACTTCTAAAGAGATAAAAAACATGCGCACCCACACTATTAATAACATTTGACACTGACAGTTCTTAAAAAAAAGTTTTTTCTTAGTGTAAAGAACATTTTAATAACCTAACCTAACTTTTTTGCTATAAAGAGCCTTTCGTGGAATAGAAAGATCTAAATGGAACCATCAATGCCAATAAAGAACCTTGATAATTAAGAGTAAATGACTACTTCTAACAAACTGAATGAAAAGCATATAAAACATATGAACATAACTTACCATTGATGCTGAAGGTTTAGGGATGATGTGTAAGTCTTCTTCAGAGGCAAGAGTAAAGATGCATGTGAAGTGATGGAGAAGCTGTATTTATGATCCTGGACTCTTGACTGGTCTTCATCAGCATCATTACAAGATCACTGGAGGCTACATGATTACTCACTCTTTCACTGAGGTTTTGGCAGGGTTTAAGCAACTCCTTAGGTGTACAATCCTCCACCACCCAAATGTCAAATGGTCAAAAACACAAACACAAACATCCTTTTGAGTGTACATCAGCCAACCATTTGCCACCTTCATACTAAATGTTTTCACTTACTTTGTAAACCGCAATCTTTTTATCGTTTACTGAAATTGTCTTACATGTAACCTGCTGTTGTGTTCAGTTTGGACAACAAACAATTGCACGGTTTCTGTCAGAGGCATTATGTAGCATGTTTCATTTGTTGTTCTTTTGTGAATGTGCATGTCTGTTGCATTCATTCTAATCGCTACAAAAGATCTTCTGACACTTTTTTTGGGGGGGGGACTTGTTCTACTGACACAATCTGCTGAAATAAACAGAAATGATATGCCATCTGTCATTTCTTATCACTTTTGTCAGTCTCAGTGCTTGTTATTGTTGTTTTTAATAAAATGTTTCTCTCATTCATTTTTCAAAATTCCAAAGTTTCCACAAAAATTGTGGAACTTCTGGGGTAAAACAATGTATGAGTTGCTGGCAGCATTGTTAGAGATTATTCCTTTTGTCTTTAATGCCAATAATTGCCATTAAATTGTGTAATTTTTGTTAAAATGTTGTTGTTGTCTTGAGGAAAGCAGTGATTTCAAGCTGTCTAAACTACCATTTGTGAGCCTACATTTATCAAGACATAGAGATGCTTTCAAGAAACACAGCCCTTTTCTTTGGGTCATTCTTGCAGGGTGGTCAGCGTAAATTAAGTCCACAGAAGGAAATGGTCTGCCATGGCCTTTCAAATTCCAGAATCGTCTTCTTGGAATGAAGCCTAAATTATACAGTAAACATTTAAAAGTAAATAAGGATTCTGATGTCAGATATTTTTCTTACATTTACTCCTTAGCAGTCGTGTAAACTGCTCCACCAGACGGAATATCAATACTTTGATTCATTAGGTAGGATATTTTTAGTAGCTAGTAATGTCTGTGTGGAAACGCAGACACTCCACCTACTTAACCAAAGTCTTGATTCAATTCTACCCACAGATCATCATCAGATCAGGTGAGCCCTTATGTGCTACGTCAGACAGAGGCAGGATCTAACAGATGTCACTCAGTAACCACACACACGGATCAAGCCCGCACCAGGGTTGCCAAGTCCGCGGTTTTAAAACGGAATTGGGTTACTTTTACACTGTTGCCGCGGGATCTCTCCCCGACCCCCTCGAAACGCTATTTTGACGGAAGGGAAAACCGCGGGGGGACTTGTGTTGCGCGATTGGGCTGTTTTGAATAGCAATTTGGACTGGTTTTGTTTCTCAGTCCTGACAACCCTGCCCCGCGCACAAAGCTCTGGTTATATTGTACATATAGCTACAAGTCAACATAGCATACGAGTGGTGTCATCATTGTACAGTCTACATGCATGTCGTACCAAAGTTTATTAGCCTAGATCCATGTCGCACAGTGTGAACTGCAATGATCTTATAGGATTGCTAAAATAGTGCAGTGTGTAGAAGGCTTAAGGCAAGATTTAACACAGAGATTTACAGATAGAAGATAGTAGGCTAGCCTACAGCTCTCCTCTTTTCTTTTATTCAATAGGTCTGTCATAGGTGGAATGATAAGGTTTTCAGTAGTCTTCATAAAGAGGATATAACATTTTCACATCTGAATTCTCTTTATTCAGGAAGTTTTGTGTTGGGTGAATTGTTATCTTTTCTTCTGATTATTGTCTATATATGTTTGTTAAATAGTAATGTTTCAGTGGTAGGCCTACGTCTGTTTGCTGTGTTTTTGTACTTCTGTTGTGACAAATAAAACAAGTAACCATCTATAAACACAGTTATGATGGAGAAATAGAATTGAGTACAAATGTCATGACAATATTTGAATTCAAATGTGACTTCACTTGTAGGTTGTGTCTTGCTCTGTAGCATGGTTGCACTTGCAATAGGGAGAGCGAGGACATGAAGCACAGTTTGACAAAAGAGCTCAAAGCAGTGTAAAAACAAGGTAAAATTGCACAGTGTTACAGTTCAGCATTTTTCTGTTTAGGAGGCAGACAGTTCACATCTATGTTTCCTTCATCTTCACAAGCATAACTCTGTTTCTCACTCACAGCGGTAGAGAGGAACATCAGCCTCAATCTGCTTAAATTTGGTCTGAAGATCTTTTTCAGTGTCAAACTTCCAGAAATTCTTGAAAACAAATATGCTTTAATTCCACTGTGTTCTTTCCAGTTCTATAGATCATCTATAATGCTGTGTTCACCTGTCACATCCAGACATGTTAACACAGGGAGAATAAAATGTGTAGAAAACAGAGCAGCCGTTTCTTCTTCTATTCAAAAGATTGGTCATGGGTGAGTTATCAGCAGGAGACACTCTGAATGCACATTGTATTTCACATTGTTTTTTTCAAAAACCGTCCCCTCCTCCTCAGATTTGACGCACGTGCAGGTTGCCAGATTAACGACACCAACAGGAGCGAGCGCACATGACGATGAATTAAATTAAATACGCTGTGTTTTCCGGCAACTGGCAACCCGGGGTGCCGAAATACAATTGGGTAAACTGGCAGTGGGCGGGTTTCACAAACCATAACAAACACAGACATTCCGGGCCGGACCGCACATTTTCAAAGGAGAATAACTGACTGTAGCATTGTTTTTCAGATAAACAAGTATGTTAATTTAACATGTTTCCTAAATGTCTGCAAGCATATTATGGTATTTTTATGCTTTAGTAGAGTCAAAATCCTACATACAGCACCTTTAACTGTCTTTACATTATTTTGAAAGATGAAGCTGGCGATTATGGAAAGGGCCGTTACATTTCCGACAAGTGCTTGCGATGCTCGGCCAATCACAATGCACTGTGCCAGTTGGCCAATCAGAGCAGACTGCACTTGTTAGAAGGAGGGACTTTGTAGAAAACGATGCGTTTGAGAGAGGCAGGGCATAGAGGACCTACAATAATGTACAGTATTTGAAAAATAATGTGTTTTCTTAACATTAAAGCATGTCAACATATTCTGTTACACCAAAAACACAAAATAATGATCTTTAAAAAAGCATCATATGACCCCTTTAAAAAAATTCCCAAAATGATGAAAACCTACTTCCACCAATGTGTGTTATGATTAATATGACTGACCACGTTCTTTGTTGCTCCAGATCTCTAAGTGGTAAGAATGAGAGATAAAATAGGAAGTGGATGGGATTTAGTCTTGAGTCTAGACCAGCCTTCTTGTTAAAAAAAAGCTATAGAATTACTATGAAAATAATCACTGTAATCGTAATCACTGACATTCACAATCTTGAATAACGCTATTGGCATTTTGTACTTGTAGGTGCGGCTCTTAGAAAGAATCAGTGTTAGGCAATTTGGTTTTAAGAAATATCTGTCTCAATACATGTTTGCACAGTTCTTTAGAATTTAAATCAATATGGCACTCTGCAATAGTTGAAGTTGACCCGATATCCATATCTTGAATGAATCTCTATTTCAGTCAAATAGCCCACATGCTTTGAGTCAGTTCATGATTCAGTCTAAATCTTTCGAACAATTCACTCGGGGAATGCATCGTTTGGAGCAGTTTCTCACTTCGATAAAGTTTAGAACACAAACAACAAAAAGGGCGCTGGAGGAAGAGGATATGAACCTACAGTAAACTGAAACCAAACCTGAACCTTAACCTACAGTAGACTGAAACCAAACCTGAAAATCCATCTGTTTGTCAGAGATGACAAAGGTCTTGTTTTATGTTTTACATCTGCACTTTGAACTTGTCAGTGTTGCTGTTCTTCAGGCAAAAACAGTTTTCAGTTAAAAGGTTATAAAACAGCAGGCTAAAGTACCACAACATTACCATAGCTTGACAATACATGTGCCATGTTTTTTTTTAAATACATTGACGTACAAGACGAATACTGTAGCATGTCAGTATCGATTTGTATATTATTATTTATTATTATTATTCATTACATTTATATAGCGCTTTTCTGCTTTTTTCTAAGCACTCAAAGCGCTCTACATTGGGAGGGGGGGGGGGGCGGGTGTCTCCTCGTCCACCACCAGTGTGCAGCATCCACCTGGATGATGCGACGGCAGCCATAGTGCGCCAGACCGCTCACCACACACCAGCTTATTGGTGGAGAGGAGACAGAGTGATGAAGCCAATCAGTGTATGGGGATGATTAGGAGGCCATTATGGTCAGAGGCCAATGGGGCAATTTGGCCAGGATGCCGAAGTCACACCTCTACTCTTTTCGAAAGACATCCTGGGATTTTTAATGACCACAGAGAGTCAGGACCTCGGTTTAACGTCTCATCCGAAGGACGGTGCTTGTTGACAGTATAGAGTCCCCGTCACTATACTGGGGCGTTAGGACCCACACAGACCACAGGGTGAGCACCCCCTGCTGGCCTCACTAACACCTCTTCCAACAGCAACCTAGTTTTCCCAGGAGGTCTCCCATCCAGGTACTGACCAGGCTCAGCCCTGTTTAGCTTCCGTGAGCAACCGGTCTTGGGCTGCAGGGTGATATGGCTGCCGGCTATATATATCAAAGTACAGTGATGCAATGTTATGCCACCTGTAGTCACACACTTCAGAAGTCAGAAAGTGCTTTATTGCCAAGTATGTTTACACATACAAGGAATTTGTTTTAGTGTCACAAGCTTCCAGTACACAGAGACAACAACAACAACACACAGATAATAAAAAATAAGATGTGAATAAAATACACATTTGTATAAATATAAATAAACCACCTTTTTTATTTATAAATTGTATGTACAGGTGTGCTATAGATAAAACTGAATAGGAATAGAATAAAAAATAAGATGTAGGGTGTACTAGGATGTAGGGTGATAACAAATAAATATAAGGTTACTGCACATATTTTTATTGCACAATGGGGGGAAAATTTAACTGTTCATGAGGTAGATTGCATTGGGGGAAAAAAAACTGTTCTTGTGTCTGGCTGTCCTGGTATTTGGTGCTCTGTAATGCCGGCCAGATGGCAAAAGTTCAAAAAGGAGATGGCTTGGATGTGAGGGATCCAGAGTGATTTTCTGAGCCCTTTTCTTCACTCTGGATAAGTACAGTTCTTGGAGGGTGGGCAGGGGAGCACCAATAATCCTTTCAGCAGTCCGAACTGTCCTCTGTAGTCTTATGATGTCTGATTTTGTAGCTGAGCCAAACCAGACAGTTACTGAAGTGCACAGAACAGACTCAATGACGGCCGAGTAGAACTGTTTCAGCAGCTCCTGTGGCAGGTTGAACTTCCTCAGCTGGCGAAGGAAGTACAATCTTTGTTGGGCCTTTTTAACAATGGAGTCGATGTGAGTGTCCCACTTCAGGTCCTGTGAGATGGTGGTTCCCAGGAATCTGAATGACTCTACTGCAGCCACAGTGCTGTTCATGATGGTGAGTGGGGGGAGTGCAGGGGGTTTTATGCTGAAGTCCTCAATCATCTCCACTGTTTTGAGCATGTTGAGCTCCAGGTTGTTGTGACTGCACCAGACAGCCAGCTCTTTAACCTTGTTGCCATCCTTGAAGAGACTTGATGACTGTAGTGTCGTCCGCAAACTTCAGGAGCTTGACAGAGGGGTCTTTAAAGGTGCAGTCATTGGTTTACAGGGAGAAGAGCAGTGGGGGCAGGACGCAACCCTGAGGGGCGCCAGTGCTGGTGGTGTGGCTGTTGGATGTGAATTTATCAATTCTCACTAGCTGTCTTACACTTTCTTACAGAAAGCTGCTGATTCATTGACAGATAGAGCTAGGAACAGTTAGTTTGGTCTGGAGGAGTGTTGGGATGATGGTGTTTAAAGCGGAGCTGAAGTCCACGAACAGGATCCTCACATAAGGCCCTGATTTATGCTGTAGGATGAAGTGCAGTCCCATGTTGACTGCATCGTCCATGGACCTGTTTGCTTGGTAAGCAAACTGCAGAGGGTCCAGTAAGGGTCCAGTGATGTCCTTCAGATAAGCCAATACCAGCCTCTTAAACAACTTAATGACCACAGATGTCAGAGCCACAGGTCTGTAGTCATTAAGTACTGTTATCTTGGGTTTCTTTTGGACAGGGATGATGGTGGAGCATTTGAAGCAGGCAGGGACTTGTGGCAGGCTCCAATGATCTGTTGAAGATCTGTGCAAAGATGTGGTCCAGCTGGTCAGCACAGGTTTTCAGACAGGCTGGTGTCACACCGTCTGGGAATGGTGCCTTTCTTCTCTTGTTCTTTCTGAAGACCTGATGTCCACTTCGCACAGCCCTTGCGACGAGCCACAGAATTATTGGCCAGCCAATAATGTAAAGGAAAACAGTCTCACGCAGTACTTTTTTTTCTGTCTTTAATGAGACACATGAAGCTTATTTGACACACGATTTGAGAGCAGACAGCAGTAGGCTACAGCAGTAGCTTATTCACTCCCCCCACCGACAATTCCTGCCGGACCTGAGACTCGAACCCACAACCTTCGGGTCCGACTCTCTATCCATTAGGCCACGACTTCCCCTTATAGAATTGAAGAATTTATAGAATTGAAGACACAATTAAATATGAAATACACCCAAAAACATGTTCAAAAATTTGTAAAAATGTGAGAAATAAGTATTCAAACTAGACTACCTAATGATGTCACTTACCATGGTTGCTTGTGCATTCACATTGGTGTCCTCACAGGATGTGAGGCATGACACCAACACCCACTGTGTTTGTCTTCACTCACCCCACCACAGCTGTGTAAGCTTGTTTTCTCTCTTCCCAGAAATGTTAACATGCCTCAGAGTGTGTGCTTTAGGGTGGCCCTTAGTGGAGGGTACATTTTTTTTATTGAAAATATTAAACTCTCACACCCTTATTTGTTTGTCCACTAGAGAGCCTGTCCTCCAACAAAAAACGACCCTATAGCTCGTTTGTGCAAGCGCCTTATTATGACCTATATTTACGTTTTAAAGTTAAGTGCCCTCTAGCGCGCATAAAAATAATGACAGTGTCGTGTTGCCTCTGTCGTCATGAAATTACATATGACTGTCATTACCAATCAAAATGCGTGTTTATTTAAATACAATGTGTGGACTTTTTGCACCGATCTCACAGTAATTCATACATATTTTACTAGGTGGATAATTCGTACGAATGACCACACCTAACCCTACCCCTAAACCTAAAATTGTCCTGTTGCCGATAGGGGCGCAATTGTAGTATACGCTCTGATGGGTCGTATTTCAGGGATTTGGATAAACGACCTATACGGGCGTATTGGTTGGAGGACAGGTTGGAGCGTGAGTAATTTATAGGTGTATATGCATGTGTTTTATGTATGTATTGATAAGGGAAGTTTGATTTAAATCCTACGTGGCGCCTCATATACTATTCTCTGTTTTTATTTAAGCTCCATTAGATGAGGCATGTTCGGAACATTCTCTTGCTGTGTTTACTGTTGCTGTCAGGAACTATTTTTTGCTTCGCTTCGCATCGTGCCTAACAACGCCCTTCAGCCTTGATTTATTCATGATACAGCATGGCCTCTCCTACCTTATTGCTTACATAACAAAGGCAACATCTATAGTATTAGTTTATCTGAAAAAAGGTTAACAGTGATCAGAGAGCTTACATATCAGTTATATAAAGCTTGAAGCATCAGAATCGGCATCGGTATCAGCCGATCACCATGACAAGAAATCGGTACTCGGTATCGGCAGCAAAAAAACTGATCGGAGCATCCCTAATTAAATTATTGAAGAGTACTTTATTTATTTATTTATTTATTTATTTTTACAATAGATTCTGACTTTCGTGCAGCACTGATTCTGCTGCCCCACATCTTTAAAGAGAAAGTTGAGAGCTTAATCACATTGGGAGAGGTATGGAACTATTTGTTAAACTCTCACTTTATAATACTCTGATACAGGTCCGGTTATGCAGTTCTGACAGATTTTGCATTGTTTTACTGATAGATGTTTAACATTTTCTTTTCTTCTCACAGTGTGATGCTGATACTCCATACCCAACCATACAGTTGGTAGAAACTGACTGGAAAATGGCTTTCTCCAAGAGGGTTCAAGTCCTTGTCAAAGTGGATGGTGTGGAGGTGTGCAGGGGAATAAGAATTGAAGATGGGATAATTGCAGCCTTCAATGCTTACTATGTTTTCAACTTGGCTTATCCACCCTACATGAAGAATACACTGACCTTCCTGCAGCATGCCATAGCAAAGATTACTGAGGTGGGTGGCAAGCCCCTTCCAATAACTGTCACCCGAATAATGAATATTCTGTGCTAAAATGCCACAACCATATCGATGCACAAGGTGTAGAAGAAAAACCTTCACCTTAATGAAACTAATTCAACATGTTGGTCTGGTTCACAACCATGAACGCAATTTCAGCATAACTTGTGGACTGAATAACTGCAAGTCATCTTTTACAATATAAGAGTCTTTCAGGCGTCATGTCTATCGAAAATATAGGAAGCTTGTTCTACCTCATGATGATATGGATGCTACTGAATACATGGACAATGACTTTGAAAACATGGACTGTCACAATGATCTGAAGAATACCAATGAGTGCCCTTGACACGTACTCTGCAGACGATAAATTGTTTGTGATCCTCAAGAATGTTTAATAAATTCAAATTAAATGTGTAGTACTGTGTTTGGTGAAATGTGTGTTTGTGATAATGTTTTAAGGGTATAAAGTTACAATTAATGAAATGTGTACTGTTGGAAATAGATTGCTTTGAGATTCTTGATGTTAAAAACAGTTTTTAGAAAATGTAGAATGTAGTAGAAAAAGTACTTAAAATGAGATCTGGTGCTGTTTTGAAAAAAGTGAAATTACTTTATTAATGTTACATGTTTTATTACATGGTTAAAAAATGGTCAATGAAATGCGATTGTACTGATTTTGAAATAAAAGTTTAATATTAAGCTTAATATTCTTGCTGTTTACAATTTTATAAAACGTTTAAAAAGTTAGAGTATAAACATAACTGTTTTTGAAAAAAGTAAAATTGCTCAGTGTATGCATCCTGTTATGACATATTGTGATAGAGCTTAAAACATTCATCCTGTGAAAAATGTGAGAAAGTAATAGTTTTGAATGTTTAAAAAATGTGTGTTTGTGATCAGTTGTTAAGGGTATAAAGTTAAAATTAATGAAGTGTGTACTGTTGGAAAAAGATTGCTTTTTGATTCTTGCTGTTTACAATTTTGAGTTTAAAAAGTTAACTTTTTTAAAAAGTAAAATTGCACAATATAGCTATGTATCCTGTTATGACATTGTGATAGAGCTTAAAACATTCATCCTGTGAAAATGTGAGAATGTAATAGTTTTGAATGTTTAATAAACAACATTCTGGCCTTTTTAATGTGCTGTATGGAGTACAAATTTGCCATCAAAAGGTACAAAAGGCTTGTCACTGGGGCAGTACCCTCAAAAGGACAAATTTGCACCTTTTTTAAAGGCACATTAGGGTACCATAGCACTATAAGGTACAATTTAGTCAGCAGAGGTACATATTTGCCTTTGAAAGGTACATACTGCAAGGGTACAGATACCCATGTGAAAGGGTACAACGGGTGTACCCTTGAGGGTACTGCCCCAGTAACAAGCCATTGTACCCCTGAAGGCACAAATTTTGCTCTTTTTTTCTGACAGTGTGGAATAATAATTTGATTTTAAGACGTTTCCAGTGTTTTGGTACATGTAATGTTGTGTTAGTGTATTAGTTTTTTTTCAATTGCTAACATCCTTTTGCCCCATCTCTAGTCACATTTTCAAAACTCTAACCACAATTAACACAACATCCGTCTGTTGTGACCATACCATCAACACAATTCATGTTGTTTTCACACAATATGCAGTCAGTTACCATGTTTCTAAAATGCTTACATTTTCTTTTCATACAAGCTTACCCAAAATCATGGATCTTTTTAGTCTTATTTACAAATGCTTAAACACAGCATGTCAGAATTGAAGACCTAATGTTCCAAACCTTAAATATAGTATAAAGCAGCTCAAAGGTATTGAAACAATCTCTCTATATAAAATATTGTAGCAACTGATAAGCATTTTTAAGATCACTGAAATATTTAGAAATAGCTGATTCCAGTCTCAGTTGGAGGAATAGTCAGGTGTTGAAACTCTTTCTATTACATCAACAACATAGAGTAAAAAAAAGACCTCTTTGAATTGTTTTGGGGATGCAGAACAACACAGAATCAGAGAGAGAAAAAAAATGATGCCTGGCAGAGGGAGAGGAATAGTTGTAGGAGGGAGAGGAATAGTTGTAGGAGGGAGAGGAATAGTTGGATCAGAAAAAGGGAGAAGAGGTAGGGGAGAGGATTGAGAATGTGTGTTGCACTGTGCATTTTTATATTTGTTTGTTTTTCCCACATGTGGAACCTATGCAAGCTTATTTCTGCCATGGAATATAAAGGGTAATGGGTAATTGTGACTTTATCTCACAATTCTGACTTTTTTCTTGCAATTGTGAATTTACAGTTTCTCACAATTCTGATAAAGTCTAAAGGCCAATTCACACCACACAGACAAACGCCAACAAACTCCAACAAACTAGTCTGTTGGAGTTTGTTGGATCAGTGTGTTACCCCTGTTGGCGTTGGTTGGAGTTTGTTTTCACCCGACTGAACATGCAATAGGATCATCCATTTTCTCCCCAGTCAGTGAGAGTTGGTCAGTGTCTGTTGGTGCAGTGTGAACATGACAGTTATTTTTCATACGATTCTAAATCCAACGGCCAACTTGAGCCAACTTGTTTGTTGGAGTTTGTCTGTGCGGTGTGAATTGGCCTTAAATTGCAAGATGTAAACTCGCAATTCCAATAATAGTAGTCCGAATTGTGAGATAAAAAGGTCACAATTCCATCTGTGATGGAAACAAGCTTGCATAGTAACCAAAGGCCATGTATGTTGGAATGTTTGTTGATCCCTCGCATCAGCTACCATGGGGGCACCATCCACATCTAACACCCACCCACTGAAAAGACATTTCAATCAAGGTTCCAATTGAATTTCTGCATAATGGACTCATTCAGTTTTAGATGGTATGTTGCCGAGAACGAACACATTCATCTTTTAAAAATGTAAAATGTGTTTCAGTAAAAGGTAAACTGAAGGCTAAATTACAAAAACTATGGATTTTTATATTGTCTATTATATGCAGGTAGAACTGAAACATGACAAGTAATGCAGTTTTTGTAACGCCATCAACTGTTAGTATTTTGACAGTCACTGTGCTATGATTGACTATATACTTTTGGATAGAAACTATTGCTAATGTTTTGACCGAATGTCTCGATTTTGAATAAGGGTTGCTGTGTTTCGATAGAGTTAGTATATGTAGAAAAAGGTATTTAGCATTTTGAATAGAGTTTGTATTTTTTTAACAAAATGTGGTTTTGCTAATAGCAAAAAATATAGTCTAAATGCACTACAAACCTATTTATAACACACTTTTAGCTCCCTCTTTTATGTCATGATGCTTTACAAAAGCCTACTGTGCAAAATATAGGCTTTGGTCAAACAACTTTTGCTGGAGATTAAATCAGTTGTTTTTAAGGAATAACACATTAAAATGATCAGGAACAAACTGTGTTAAGAGTTTGAAGCACTCAATAAAAAGTAAACTAGATATCCATGGGCTGAATATGTCTGCATACACATGTATAATTATTTTTTTTATTATTCACAGAACAGGTGTTCAATAATAATAATTCAAACAAGTGTGTGTTTGGTTAATATAATTCAGATTTCATAGCCCAGTGTAAGAAAGAGCTTTATGAAAGAAACAATTCAATCATTGACAAAAGCATTACTTGGAAATACAAAAGTATTGATTTCTTTCCAGGCAGACAGAAAGGATTCACAGAATTCACAGCGTCGTCTTTCAAACAATTCTGACATTGCAGCACATTTGTGCTCGTACACTGATAAAGAGGCATTAGCAGGTTAATAATTAGGAAATCGTTGCCAGTTTCTTTCCCGACATACTTCCTGAGCTTTCCAAAGACAAAAACATTCATTCCCTCTTTTCGAACATTTGTCCAGTTTGTAAGGCCCAGAAAAATATTGTCAACGCTCTTAATGCACGTTTCCACACAAGGTGAGTTAGAAGAATAGAAAACGACACAGTTGTTTTGATCTGTATTGTTTAGAAGTGTGTCCATGGGAGAATTACCTGGAGGAAAGAGCAGAATATGCTCAGAATTTTCACCTGTTTACTACATTTGTTCTCGTAGCAATGACATTGCTTGACGCTGAGCAGAGCACACATGTTTTTCCTTCTGTGATAATATCTTTTACATATTCTGCCTCTTCCCTGCTGAACATATTCTCAATTTGAGATTGTTTGTTTGTACACAGATATCGTGGGACATTGCCATTGCATACTGAGCATTCGTTCCTATCTTGGTCTTTGGCTGGACACTGGAAGACATAATATATGTATACGGTTATAACAATTCTCAAGAAACGTTCCTTGTGCATTTTTACATTCAAACTGCATGTAAATGTACTAATTTAAAGCTGAATTATTGATTCGTTTGACTAAAAACTGTACAAACTTACTTACTTTTCATCAAATTATTGGATCATTTTAGAAAGGACAGAAGGGTTCACCTGCCCCTGAATGTTTCGAACACACAGATGAAGCAGACGGAGGACGATGAGACACTTCAGTGAAGCCTAAAGTGAAAACATCATTCGTTTCAGCAGAAAACTTGAGTTAAATTGATGCAGGGGATAATATGAGAAATGAGTGCTTAAAAACAGAACAGAAAAGAGAGTTTACTCAAACTTACCATTGTGACTGCTTGAATTATGAGGAAGAAGATGCTTATATTTTCAGAGCAGAAGTACGTTTCTTTCTCTTCTGATATGCTGATGGTTGAGAGGAAATGAGGCATATATAAAGACCTGACTGGTTGATCATTTATAAATCCACTTAGTGTTTTAGTGTATGGGATTTTTGTGTGTTTGTGTGTGTGCTTCTCACTTTTGTTTAAGAAGACTGATAACCAGGTCCAGATACAATCTGTCAACATTCTTATCTTCCATATCGGGAAATCCAGCAGAATTATCTTCCATATCGGGACATTCTGTAGAATAAATGTAAACATGGAAAATGTGGTAATCAGAACAAACAGTACTTTACATAACCATAATCTGTTCATCAAATTATGGTGCCATTAAACAAGACCTAAAAAGACCTAAAACAATTATGACACAAAACACAGATGTAAAAGTATGATATAAAAGAACTGATTAATAAATAAATAATGACTAAATTGCAAAAAAAATAAAAAATAAAATGTTTAATTCTAATAAACATTAAAGAGTGTATTTATTGTTACTGTTGTTGTTGTCTTGAGGAAACCAGTGATTTCAAACTGTCTATAAATGTAAAAACCCAGAAGCCTGTGGTCAATGTCTATGTGTGCAATATGTAAATCAAAAGTAAATCTGTGAATATACACGAGCAAATATTTACTATGACGAAAACTTAAGTTGTGCCAACATTTAAAACTGAGTAATACATATTTGTATGCCATACAAGAAAACATAATATATATGTGCCTACATTTATCAAGGCAAAGAGATGCTTTTGAGGAACACTGCCCGGACGTTTCCTGTAGAGGGGTCAGAAAACTGAATTTGTGTAATGAAAGGGAAGGGTCTTCCATGGCCTTTCATATTCTCTCTCTTTAAATTTACTGACATTCCTTAGCAGGTGTGTAAACAGCACCAGCCAGACGGAATATCAACATTTCAATTAATGAGGTTAGGCTATTTTTAGTTCCTGTGTCGATACAGTCACTCCACTTATTTAACACCAATCATCGTGCCATGAGATGAGCCCTCATTTGCTACGTCAAACAGAGGCGGGATCTAGTGAAGACATTCTTTAAGGTAGCACATTTAGCTGATGTGCCCTCAAAAGTATGCTTGTGTTTGTGTTTTTGGCCATTTGACATTTGGGTGGATGGATGGGTAATTACACATCTAAGGAGATGCTTAAACCCTGCCAAAGACCTCATTAAAAGAGTGAGTGATCATGTAACTTTTGGCAACTTCCGCTGATCTTGTGATGATGTTGATGAAGAGGGTCAGTCAAGGGTCTGGGTTAATAAATAACCTCTCCATCACTTGTTAGATCAATTTGCTCATAGGAAGATGTGTTTGACTTTAAGTTTGGCCTGCGTGTAAGATCTGCACAGCACTTTGTTACCAGTCGTTACAGTCATGTCTACCCATTGCTCTCTAAAACTGATATATTATTCAAATCTTTTATGAGCATCTCCTACAGTTTTGCAAAAAATTACATAGAATTCACTGCAGTTTCCAGATAAAATGAAAGCTAGGCAGTAAAACACAGACAACATTTATTCCTGTGCAAACAAATTATGATTACAGGAGCAGATTATTATGAAAACTCATTTTTGCACAGTTCCTTGCACAATACAATGTTCACCTCCAAACATTTTCAAAACACACAGTAAACTTGCAGGTTGCACTTGCAATAGGGAGAGCACAGAAGCACAGTTTGACAAAAGAGCTCAAAGCAGTGTAAAAACAAGGTAAAATTGCACAGTGTTACAGTTCAGCATTCTTCTGTTTTGGAGGCAGACAGTATACGTTTATGGGAGTGTTTCCTTCCCCTTTACAAGCATAACACTGCGTCTCACTCACACAGCGGTAGAGAGGAACATGAGACACAATCTGCTTAAATTGGGTCTGAAGATCTTTTTCAGTGTCAAACTTCCAGAAAAAAAAAAAAGCTTTAATTCCATCATGTTCTTTCCAGTTCTCCAGGGCCCTCAAAATGCTGTGGCTGCCTGTCTCATCCAGACACGTATCGACACAGGGAGACTCAAATGAGTAGAAAACAGAGCAGCCATCTTTTTCTTTATTTAAAAGATTGGTCATGGGCGAGTTATCAGCAGGATTCAGCAGGAGAGACTCTGAATGCATATTGTATGTCTTCTTTTACTAATTACCTTTCTAGTTCCTGCAGCGATGAGTTCTTCACCTTGGTAAAGTGCATTTGTTTCATCAGTAATAGCATTTTTCACATTCACTGTCAGAAAGTCAGAAAGATGTTCTGTGTAGGATTGAAGTTCTGTTGACACTGATGCTTTGGCACATTGATGGCTACAGCATACTGACGGGGATGTCCATCTTCATCGACTCTCTTATAGCTGTTAATATTTTTTAAGGTCATTAATGATTATTATTATTATTTTAATCAATGAGTAACCAATTACTTCTCATTTCTCTGCTTTGTCATTAACAGGGCTTTTTACACTTAAAATAGTTAACCCTGGGTCATTCTAAACCCTGAGTAAATCCTGGGTTAGGGTTATCTTATTTCACATTTCACACTGCTCATAAATTACCTGAGTTTAGCAGGTAACCCTGGGTATTCATTTTAGTGTAAAAAGCCCTATCTCATTTCTAACATTTAATGCAAACTTTGAGCTATATTAATTTTTAATAGACACTGGAAACAGACTTACTTCTTTTCGAAGAAATTGATAATACCAACCTAGGCTCATTGGAAATACGTGTCTCTACATACATTTCTGCAAAACTGAAAAAACGTACCTATATGTACGATTCACTGCAGTTTCCAGTTGAAATGAACACTAGAGGCAGTAAAACTCTGACAACTTTTATTCCTTTTCACACGAAGTGTGACTTACAGGAACAGTTTTGATTATTTTCTCCCAGTTACTTGCAGAATGGTATGTTATGACTTCTAAACAATTTTAACATCCTGCACGATTTGAAAACTGATACTTTTGAACGTTGTCGTCACATATACAGCATCATATGTATGAGTATACTAACTCAGTAAGTTTACTCGGTAGCTCACGCGATACAGCGTTGCACTTATGTGAAGAAAAGCTCCGGTACGAATCCCATCAAACTACAGTTCAACAAAACAGCTCAAATCTGCATAAGGAAGTTAAAATAGCATGGCTGCATCAGTGAATACGTTTTTATATTACTTTTGCATTTGTTAACACTTTCGGGTAGGTTTAGGTTTGGGTTTGGTGTAGGAGATACTTCCAACTTCATAGAGCTTAATCTTTAGCGACACTCACCGGATATTTGAATTATGAATGGCGGCAAAACGTACCTCAAGCAGCATAATAAAAACACTGCCATACGTGCCTGTACCAACGTAATAAAAACGTGTCACGGTCACGTATTAAACGTGTGTTTTAGCGCCACTCTCTGGACATTTCACTTTGAAACTGCCGCGAAACGTGCTGCAAGGTACATAATTACGGTGTTGCAGAAATGTATGTAGAGACATGTATTTCCAATGAGCCTGGGTTGGATAATACGGGCAAGAGTATTAATGTCCACCGTGTCATCTTCAACACTCTCTGTCCAATCAGGAAGCAGAAAGAGCAGCAGGAGTCCACTTAGAATCACGGTGAACTTCTAAAATCATAAAACACACATACAGAAAACTAAATACATTCATAGATACCATGTGCATTGTTTTTTTTAAAAATAAATAAATAAATACCCAAAGTGATGAAAACCTACCACTCCCACAAGCACTTATGTGTGTTACGAGTCTTAAATGTGACTGGCAATGTTCATTGTTGCTCCAAATCTGTGAAGTGATAAGAATGAGAGATAAAAGAGAAAGAGGAAGTGGATGGGATGGGATTTAATCTGAGTCTAGACCTGCCCTCTTGTTAAAAAGGCTATGGAATTACTAAGAAAACTGTCGTAATCGCTGACTTTCCCAATCATGAATAATGCCATTGGCATTTTGTGCTTGTATAGGTATGGCTCTTATATGAATCTGTGAATATCTGTCTCAATACATGTTTGCACATTTCTTTGGAATTTGAATCAACTCTGCAATAACTGTAGTTGAAGTTGACTAAATGTCCATATCTTGAATGAATCACTCTTTGTAGTTTGAAGAATCAGTCTGCTTTGAATCGGTTCATGATTCAGTCTAAATCTTTCAAACAATTCACTCAGAGAATGCCTCATTTGGAGCAGTTTCCCACTTTGAGAAAGTTTAGAACACAAATAACAAAAAGGGTGCTGGATGAAGAGTATATTAAACTATCTGAACTGAAACCAAACCTGAACCTTAACCTACAGTAGAGTGAAACCAAACCTGAATATCCATCCGTTTGTGAGAAATGACAAAAGTCTTCATTTTTAGATTGACATCTGCACGTGCGGAGCCTATCAATGATGCTGTAATTCAGGCAAAACAAGTTTTCAATTAAAAGATTATAAAACAGCACACTAAATACCACAACATTACCATAGCTTGACAATACACGTGCATTTTTTTTTTAAATACATTGGCGTACAAAGTGAATACTGTAGTATGTGAGTATTGACTTGTATAGGACTTTATCAAAGTACAGTGATGCAATGTTATGCCACCCGTAGTCACACACTTCACACAGCCCTTGTGATGGCCAGCCAATAATGTGAAGAAAAACAGTCACACATATTTTTCTCACTTTTTTTTTCTCACTTTTTTTTAAATTTTCTCCAATTCAGCAGGTTACACCATAGAATTACAAATATGGAATGATTGAAGGATGATAGAATGATTGATGACATGTATATGTACTTATTTCTACACAAATAGACAGCCACTCTGAAACAAACAAAACAACATCAAACAACAACAAAAACACACCATCAAAAAAGGGTATTGAATAATAATAAAACAACATAATGATTTTAAACTAAACAGTTAAATAAATAAATACACATATTTTTCTGACTTTACTGAGACATATGAAGCTTATTTGTAAAATGATTTGAGGGCAGACAGCAGTGGTGTTTTTAAGATGAAATTTCTGTTTATTGTGATTCTCTGATTAAACATAATGAATATAATCACAACATTCTTTTTGTTTTTGCATCCTGTTATATAGTAAAAAAGAAAAACAGCCTGAAGCTTGGAGTCATTGTAACTCATATTAATTCATGCTGTAGGTGAAGGCAGACAGTGTGCATCTATGAGAGTGTTTTTTTCTCCTTTACAAGCATAACACTGATTCTCACAGCGGTAGAGAGGAACATGAGCCACAATCTTCTTGAAGTTCTCTTGAAGGTCTTGCTTTGTTTTGTCAGCCCAAAATATATCCTTAAAGACAAAAGCTTTCACTGAACTGTGCTTGCTCCAGTTCTCAAGGCCAGACAGAATGTTATAAGGGCTCGACTCATTAAGGCAGGATTTTACACAGGGAGATTTGTACGTGTAGAAGATGGTACAGCTGTCTTTTCGTTTATTCAACAGGTTTGTCATGGGTGGAATGGGATGGTTTTCGGTAGAAGTGAGTAAGAGACGCTCAGCATGTATACTGAATCCATCCATCTTTTTAACACATGCTACAATGAGATCTTTACCTTCATAAAGTGGATTAAACGTTTTCACATCTGGACACTCTTCATTCAGGAAGTTGTTTCGTGTAGGCAAGAAATACTTTTCACATTGAGTCGTATGTACATTAATGGCGACTGCATATTGCTGTGGATCCCTGTTCACACTAAAAGTCTGATAGCTGTAAAACATGCAAAACATTAAACTCAAGCAAACAAGCATTGTATGATACGAATATTGTTGTCTCCTTGACGAATCGATTTTGTTCCTCTTTTGTAAGTCACTTTGGACACAATAGTGTACTAAATGCATGAATGTAAATATGTTCAGTAACATCAGGTATACTTACTTTTGATCAAAGAAGCTTACAATACGACCAAGAGTGTGAATGTCCACAGTCTGGCTTCGTGCTTTGAGACAAAAGAAAAACCAGGATAAGTCCTTTAAGTGGAGCCATGGATTTATAGATTTATAGAATTGAAGACACAATTAAATATGAAATACACCCAAAAACATGTTCAAAAATTGGTTGAAATGTGAGAAATAAGTATTCAAACAAGACTACTTACCATGGTAGTTTGTGCATTCACACTGGCGTCCTCACAGGATGTGATCCATAACACCAACTCCCACTGTGTTCATCTTCTCTGTTCTCTCACGCTGCCACAGCTGCGTAAGCTTCTTTTCTCTCTTGCCAGAAATGTTAACATGCCCCTGAGTGTGCATGCATTTTTTGGTCATGCTGTTCTTTAAGTATTTTTCTTGTCACTGTAAATACAAACACCCTTACATCTGCACATTTTGCATTATATCTGCAAGGTCTTGCTATGTTCTCCTCTTTGACCTCTTGAGACACATTGGTGTTTATGAGCATTACTGTGTTCTCATCTTCAAATGAAATCCACACAAAGTTTGCTAAACAGACAGAAATATTTTATTTGTTCAAGCAGGAGCAAGATCATTTTTAAAATGCATTTCACTAGTTCATCTAAGCATACTGAATTTCAAAACAATAGACAGTACATCTCAGTACAGAATCATGCAAGAAATGAATGTTAATGCATAAATATTAGTTTTCTGCTGAAGGCAGACAGTGTGCGTCTATGGGAGTGTTTCCTTCTCCTTTACAAGCATAACACTGAGTCTCACTCACACAGCGGTAGAGAGGAACATGAGCCACAATCTGCTTGAATTTGGTCTGAAGATCTTTTTCAGTGTCAAACTTCCAGAAATTCTTGAAGACAAAAGCTTTAATTCCATCACGTTCTTTCCAGTTCTCCAGGGCCTTCAAAATGCTGTGGCTGCCTGTCTCATCCAGACACGTATCGACACAGGGAGACTCAAATGAGAAGAAAACAGAGCAGCCGTCTTTTTCTTTATTTAAAAGATTGGTCATGGGCGAGTTATCAGCAGGATTCAGCAGGAGAGACTCTGAATGCATATTGTATGTCTTCTTTTTACTGATTACAACCTTTCTAGTTCCTGCAGCGATGAGTTGTGCACCTTGGTAAAGTGCCTTTGTTTCATCAGTGATAGCATTTTTCACATTCACTGCATTCTCTTGAGTCAGGAAGTTGTTCTGATTGAAGTTTTGTTGACACTGATCCTTTGGCACATTGATGGCTGTAGCGTACTGACGAGGATGTCCATCTTTATCAACTCTTTTATAGCTGGAAAACAGTAAACAGGATCAAGTATTGCTAAAGACACGCACACATCATGTCTTCTCATTTCTCTGCTTCCTCTTTGTTGCTTTACTTCCTCATTTCTTACTTTAAGAAACTCTTTAAACTCTTAATTTTTATTATATTTAATAGAATACAGACTTACTTCTCTTCAAAGAAGTTTATAATACGGGTGAGAGTATTGATGTCCACATTGTCACCTTCAACGCTTTCTGTCCAATCAGGAAGCAGAAAGAGCAGCAGGAAACCACTCAGAAATACTGTGAACTTCTAAAATCATAAAACACAGCACATGCAGGAAAACAAAATAAATTCATTAATACCATGTTCTTCATAATATATATTACATAAACTATATTACCTTAGTAAATCTTGAGTCTTGAATGTAACTGACCATGTTTGCTGTTCCAAATCTTTAAGTCCAGAGATGCTGTGTGAGTCTCCACAGAAGAAGGAGTGATAAGAGTGAGGAGGAAATTAATCAGATTTATTCTGAGACTGGATCAGCCCCCTTCTTAAAAAAAAAAAAAATCATCATTTCGTAATCATCACTCACTTTCCTAATCTCAAATAATGGATGAAAGTAAAAACCAGGGACTCAACATCCCCAAAAAATCCAACTTTAGAAGAAAAGTGCAAAACTTACTCTATAGATCACAGATCCAAATGTCTGATTAAGACCTTGAAGTTGGTTAAATTGTCACAATTTTTAAAGAAGTAAAGTCAGTGTTTGTAGAGTGAGTGTTGCACTTTTCTTCTAAAGTTAGTGCCATAAAAGAATGTCTTCGGTATTTTGTGTTTGCTCTTAGAAAGAGGCAATTATTATGGATAAGATGAAATATATTATTTGGTTATGCTAATATAATCTAATAATTAATCTGTTATGTAGAATTCAGAAATCATTGTTATTAGTGACACTGGTGGCCGTTAAGTGAACTATTTGCTGGTGCTCACACTCAAACAAGAGATTGAACATTGAGATTTTGATTCCTTGCTCCGATTATACTGTATACTCACGGTGATGTCCTTTTTCGTTCTTTGCTTGATAGTAAAAAGAAGTTGGAAATATCTTTGCAGTGCAAGGGTGTAGAATATAGTAGGGATGCTCGGGACTTGTCCCTACCAATATCCAGCGACTACTAAATTGTCCCTAGCAAAAAATGTTGATCAAACAATTAAATATATGTGTATGTAACCACTGTTGTTGTAATCAGTCGTACAACTGATATTACCTGATAAGTTAAAGTAAATATGTTAAAATGCTCATTTAATACACGAGCGAAGTAAGAACATAAGGTAGCCAAAGTAGCCTATTTAAAACATACGTGCACAGTTCAGTTGAATGGTTTACCCTCTTTAACTTTCTGTTGTTATGCTGTTGTAAGGATCCACCCGCCAGTCCAAAAAGCGGAATCCAGCGGCCTGGTCGAAGGTTTAATGCATGTTCGATCTTTTACTTGCGCCTCTGAAAATCTGGATTTAGTTTCAATTTTAGTCTATAGCTCCGTGTTCAATCTGACTTCAATTTCAAGTGATCATTAAATTTAGACAATATTTATAATTAAAAACTGATCACAGACATCGATTGTATATTAATTTAGATATTTGATTACTCTGGAAATCTCATACTTTCAATTATTCGTTCATTAGGGACCAGGAATCACACAGGAATTGCACTTCGGCCGATAGTGAATTCACGGACACAAACTCGTCAGTTCTGAACTTACTCAGAGGGTGCAGAGTGGTTATAATACCTTTAAGTGAGCTGCGCCTGCATACTCATAACAAAAAGTGTATTTTTTCCTATAACCACGAGAGCTACACCGTGTTAAGCCAGTGACAGTCAGAAATCCAAAGTCTCCCTCATGGTGTTCCCCATGGTTCATCCATTGGTGCTTTGGTATGATCTGTCCTGAATGCAGATTTGTGGAAATTCCACTACACATTAATCTACTTGAAAAATTTCAGAAGAGATCAGAATAAATCAAATATAACAATTTATTATTAGTCAGGTAAAAATGTGTCATGCCAATTACATAATAAAACAATAAGAAGCCAATTCAAAAATGAGGTATAAAAATGTATACCTGACTTCAGGAAGATACATAGTATGGAGCATATGAAATACACTCCACACTATGGGCTGATCTGGCTACAGAATCGCCCTAACTGATTTGCAACTTCCCCTTAAATACTACCAGAACAAAAGGACCATAAACATTTATTCTCGGCCCCCCACAGATTGCATCTGTGTATGGGGAATGAGAAGCCTCTGTAGGAGCTCATCTCGTGCCTCAAATGGTCACACTTGGTGTTGAGCAATGTTTATCAGATTTTGAAAGGAGACCGCCCACAACAGAAGTACAGAATTCACTTAAGTTTTCAATATTTCTCATAATATAAGTGACTACTGTGAAATTGAGACCAGTTTACCAATCGCACAGAGACTTTTAAAATGATACCAAACATGAAAGGGAAAAACAACAATGACAAGATATAACACATGTGGCATATGGATATTCTTGCTTTTTGGGGAAGAAGAGTGAGGGAGGAGAGGCAGAGAGGGCAGGGGGTGGAGAAGGAGGAGGAAGGGGGTCGTAAATGATCAAGGAGATAAGTTTGGTCAGGGTGCTGTTGTTTGTTCTCTTTGGAGATCTCTTCTCCAGATTAGTTTTATGGCTTTATTGCATGGCATCTGTCTTTGGAAGAGTTCCTGAGTTTTGGCCACAGAATTAATTTTATAAGGAAATAAATTCACTCCTTGCACTGTTTTGTGTTCATCTGCTTCTCCAATTTGCTCTTTTTACATTGACTATAACTCTATATAGACTAATACAATCATATACAACAATAATTTCTCAAACATTACAATACTGATAAATTTAACATTTACTTCAGTGGTATGAGGATGACTGGATGCTTTCAACTGATTTCCTATTTAACTGTCACCAACTGAACTGCAGTGGTCAAACTATTTCAAATATAGTGAATTAAGCTATAAACTCAATCATAATGCACAATGTTTCCATCTGACATGTATTTTGAGGTGCAGCTCGTCATATTATTGGAATTTCACTAGGTAACAGTAACCCGAATATGTTGATTTGTGTTAGATCTTTGGAATGAAAATATGGATATTTTATTTGTAAACATCATTTTCGCTTATATCAGTTAATGTAAAAAAACTAGCGAGCTAAGCCAGTAGTAGTACTGACGGTGTTGTAAACATGGCTGAAGATGGGAAAAGACTGTTACAAAATGAGATTGGATGAAAATTAAAAAAATCTAACCAAAATTTCTCCTTGTGGGTACACTGCCAAACCAAGTGAATGAATCTTCCTCAGAAGAGTGACAAAAACAGCAACTCACTTCAGTGTCTAACTCATAATATAATTACGTCCATAAACTTTTTGTGAAATTTGGATTAATTTACTAATTTGTTGCTTGACCTCTTCATATTTAAGGAGAGAACTATAGTTTCCAAAGTTGCGCATTGCTTGTTATGATTTTCAAGGGTGTAGAATTTAATAGAGACGCTGTGACAAGTCCCTACCAATATGATAATCCAACAACTACTAAAGTAGTGTTCATTTTGATTTTATTGTAATGTGGTTGTCACACCTGAAACTTTACAGGAGTGGTGTCTATGAAATATAATAACTGTCTTCCAGTCTTAATAATCAGCAGTATTGTCCAGGGCCTGGTTGCAACAATCCCCTTACGGTAAGAAACCCCTGTAAAGTCTTTCAGGCGTTTGCTGCAGCTGGCTGAAGACCCTGATGTCATTTAGCAAGAGCAGGCACGTGCAGAGGTGCTTGAGCACCTGCCCCTTTTCCCCTTGATGCCCAAAGTGCCCTTTTGTCAAGGCAATATTTTTATTTTTATTTTTGTAATTAAACGCCCTTTTGTGAAGGCCTGCCCAATCTAACTATTAGTAAAATTAATTATTAATAGTTTAGCCGTAAATTAAATTATCCACATGATGACCTTTCACCTGACGATCTCATCCGGGACGACCCCTCACGTTCAGACACCTTTAGGATGCCTTCAATAACGTCCGCGGCTGCCGGTAAGTGGAGTTCTCAGCGGAGTGGTGTGCTTGTAAACTTATATTATTGAATTATTATTATTTTACGAGAACAGCATGAAGAGATCATGCACAGCTGTTGTTTATATTGCTGTGTGTAGCCTGTGGAAGCACGGTTAGCTGCAGCAAGGGGCTACAATATTTTTGTTCAATGTTTTCCTAATGACAATTTTATGATTGGTTTATAAAGGCTACTACGAACACCCTTTTCCCATTTTTATCACAGAATAATTCAGGAAATATATTTTATAGTTTCTATACTAAATGATATGTCAATCAGTACTGCATTTTTCATATAGTTTATTTATTTATTACCTGAAGATAACTTGAAAAACACATAAACCATATATTTTCGCAATCGTGTGTTTATTGGCTGTGTCTCATTTAGAAGGCTGCATCCTCCGGAGGTCTCATTCGAAGGGTGCATACGTCATCGAGGCTGTCTCATTTCAGAAAAGCAAGTAGGACACTCCGAATGAGACCTTCGAATGCGTCCTTCTTTCACAGGAATTCAGAGGATGCATCAGGTGTATCCTTCGCTGCTACAGATAACCCACAATCCTTTGCGTCGCCGTAAACCGTCGTTAATTTGAAAAATGCCAGCGCCGGCAGATGTACACACAAGCGCAGATGTGTCTTTTCAACTTAAAAGTGCCTCCAGTAAAAACAGATAAACTTTGTTCTTAATATCCTACTCCTTTTTTTCTCTAACAGATGTATGTTGTATGTACGCTGGAGCTCCTCAAACACTGAGCAAAATAAAACAAGTAAAAGCATTTTTTTTTTCAAATTACTTTCCAAATTTAGAAATAATTTTCATTCATTTAAGTAGTGTGAGAGCACAACGATGCTCTAAATGTGTTAGCAAATCAACGCGATACTACCGGTTTCCTTTTCCGTCCGTCCTACGAAGGCCGTCTCGTTTAATTCTAGGTTGAGGACACTTCGTATACGTTACGCATCCTACAGAGGATTCGACCTCCGGAGGACGCAGTCTTCTAAATGAGACACAGCTATTGTCTTCACGTTTCATCAGTATAAAACGTCAGGTCATGTCTCTATAATTTAAATCTAGAAACCTCTATGTGAAAACACCTGCTCGAGCTTGAATAAAGTGCAGGTGACGAATTTACATTTTATTAAAATTAATATTAAATATTACAAATGCAGCTAACGTAGTTCTACACACAGCAATAAAAACAAAGGTGCTTGTTCTCTTTACTTTGAACTATTTTTATTACAGTATTTATTTAAAAAACGTAGAGTGCCTTAAAAATAATTATCACAACACTGGTAAAACTGGCTTATACTGTTTTTCTCGTCCTCCGAATTATACTTATCAATCCTTTTTTATAATCATTATCATTCAAATAATTAATAAATTCAGAACAGGATTAGAATAGAATTCTATTTTAAATAAGACAGGAATATCTTTTTCTACAACAACAACAGTAGTGTTTACAACTGCAAAACCACCATACCCTGTAAACACAACAACAACAACAACAATAATAATAATAATAATAATATCATTCCAGAGTAATTAAGGGGTGCAAAAAATGTCTTTAACATATAAACTTAAAATGGTCTTTTCTGTTCTGTGTTTCTTTTTCAAACCTGCGTCATGGCATTTGCTGCTGTATCAATACAGAAGAATCCATTTCAATACACATATCAGCAAGCAGCACAGCCCTATTAAAAGCTGTTCCATGTGCCCCTTTTATACTTTGAGCACCTGCCCCTCCAAAGGTCTCTGCACGACCCTGAGCAAGAGTGTAGCATGACGTCTAGGTTACACCACATGCTTTCTGAAATCCTCCTCTTTGATATTTTTATGAGAACTGTGAGTGTGTTTATGTGCATTACTGCAGCCCATAGCCTACTCCGATCTTAAAAATCCTCATTTGTAAGTTTGGATAAAAGCATCTGCTAAATGAATAAATGTAAATGTAAACCAAATGTTTACCAAGCGAAAGTATTTTATTTGTTTGAGTAAGAATCAAGATTCATTTTTAAATGCATTTTAGTAGTTCATTTATCCATATTGAATTTACAAACAAAATATAGCAGATCTTAATAAAGACTCACAGAACTCTTACAATTCATCTTTGATCTTTTTTGGAGACAAACAGTGTGTGTTTATGGGAGTGTTTCCTTCCCCTTTACAAGCATAACACTGTTTCTTACTCACACAGCGGTAGAGAGGAACATGAGACACAATCTGCTTAAACTGGGTCTGAAGATCTTTTCCAAGGTCACGCTTCCAGAAATTCTTGAAAACAAAAGCTTTAATTCCACTGTGTTCTTTCCAGTTCTTCAGGGCCTTTAAAATGTTGTGGTTCCTTGTCGCATTCAGACATGAGTCAACACAGGGAGACTCAAATGTGTAGAAAACAGAGCAGCCGTCTTTTCTTTTATTCAAGAGTTTGGTCATGGGTGAGTTATCAGCAGGATTCAGCAGGAGAGACTCTGAATGCATGTTGTATCCCTTCTTTTTTCTAGTTCCTGCAGCGATGAGTTCTTCACCTTGGTAAAGTGCCTTTGTTTCATCAGTAATAGCATTTTTCACATTCACTGTATTCTCTTGAGTCAGAAAGATGTTCTGTGCAGGATTGAAGTTCTGTTGACACTGATGCTTTGGCACATTGATGGCTGTAGCGTACTGACGAGGATGTCCATCTTTATCAACTCTTTTATAGCTGGAAAATGGTAATTGTTTTAGGTGACTAATGACACACTCCCATGTTTTTAATTTATGACCATTTGACAGACAGCTTCCTGTTACTTCCTGTTGCGACTTCTTTGTTGCTAACTTTTAACTTTGTGGTTAACTTTTAATGAAACATTAACTTTGGGCGTTTAATATTTTATAGAAACTGCAGACAGACTTACTTTTGCTCGAAGAAATCGATAATACGTGCGAGAGTATTGATGTCCACAGTGTCACCTTCAACGCTTTCTGTCCAATCAGGAAGCAGAAAGAGCAGTGTAGGCTACTTCTAAAATCACAAAACATACACAGAGAAAAACAAAATAAAATCATAAATGTGCATAGTTCGTCATAAACACTCATACAAGCCCATTAAGTGAAACAAACCTACTCCCAAAATCACTTGTATGATCTTGATTGTGACTGTCTATGCTGTTTCTTCTCTCAAGTGATGAATGATGAAAGAGAAAGTAGATTTATTCTTGTGCGGACTACAATAAATCTACTTTCTCTTTCACTTTCATCGTGTGTGTGTGTGTGTGTGTGTGTGTGTGTGTGTGTGTGTGTGTGTGTGTGCGAGTGCACACAGATATATAACATTTCAAAATGGACTTTATAGTCTAGTATGTGCAATTAAATGAACAATATTCAAAAAATGCGAAGTAGCGTTAATGTGGAATTGATTGGAATCTTTGTAAATGATGTTTTAGTGGTAGAGCTGCAGGTGTAATTACTCACCAGTAGAGGACAGCATTGCGATAGAAATACATCAGCGGATATCCGAGGATGCAAAGCAGATCTGTGCATGAATATAAAATCATATTAAATTTAGATATGTGTATATCTATATATCTACAGTTTAAAGTAGTCTTGAGCTGTACGGAGCCGATGGAGATTTGATTTGAATCTATTTTCCATTAGCAGAGAAGAAATTAACAACTACCTGGTCATATTTTGTTTGCAACATAAGCTACATGATAATAACTGTTATACATTTAAGCAATATCTCACTCACAATCACAGCTGTGACTCTTGTCTATGCGGTGTTGCTTATTTGAAAGGGGAAAAAACTACATTAATGTGTCATAATTTTGAAAATGTTACAGTAGCCTAACTGATGCACAAAAATTACATCAAATTACTTTCTTGCTCATTATTATTGAAAAAAAGCTTTTTCAACAACGTGTGTTTTTCTGTAATATGAGTGTAATCAAGTCAAGACACATGTTTGAGGATCAGATGAAAAACAGATCAGACTGTAGTTTTATTTTCATCTGTCTCTCTGTGTGATGAACATGTGCCGGGCCTGTGAACTTTGAACTTTGACCCCTCAGATGACGGAGCAGGGTGAAGGAGAGGACGCTGTTTGAAGGTTGGCATTTACAGGGGAAGACTTTCTTTCCCTGAGAGAGAGAGAGAGAAAGAAAGAGTGTGACATAAAATAGCATCTGTCTCCCTGTCCGTTATTCTTGAGGTGTTTGAGGAGGTTTTCGGTGTTTGCTGTAGGCCACAGGTGAAGCGTTTGAACAGAGACGTGAATCATCCTGAAAGTGTGAAGACTGCAGACAGATCACACACGCATGCTAACTTCTGTTGTTTTTATGTAGAATGAATTATAATGACTGCAGACCAGTGATATTTTAGTATCGAGATACTATTATAGATTTAATTAATATTTTGTATTTGTTTTAATTTTAAGTGAAGTGTTGCATGTTTGTATCATCATCATCATCATAATTTTTAAAAAGTCTATATAGTTTTAATACATTTTTATTTCAGTTTTTTAGTTATGCTAGTACCATTTTAGTATCAAGTTAAACTAAATTAAAATGTAAAATGCTGCCTTGGCAACCAGCTGAAATGAAATAAGTTAAATAATATTATTAATAATTATTATTATTATTTTAATAACCCTGCTGCAGACTAATTAAATTCCTAAACTTTATCCTAAATCCATATCCTAAAAACATTTAGGATTAACTTAAAATTTCTTTAAAAAGCCACATTAGCTCTTATAAATAAATGTTGCAATTGCCAACATCTGCAAAAGCTTCCAAATGAAGGTTTTGTTTCCAAATTTATACAGCGAAGTACACACACACAAACAGGGTTTATTATCATACAATGAATGATTTAATTATGCAGAATATCTGGAGGATACAGATACACACACACACACACACATACAAAATAAATTAATAAAAAAAACATTCAGTTGTTGTGGCTGTATTATCAGTATTTTTGAGAGCTTTTAATATTTTACCATCTCTTGGCAAGACGATTAGAAAGGTTTTAAGTATTATTGGGGACAACCAAACTTATATTGCAGTTTTAAGCATATCAGATCATATCAAATCAGTAAAATATACTTGCTAAAAATAAAAAGTCATTTTCACAGTGCACCTTTTAACACTACAGCACCGCTATAGGAATTATTTCAAACAAGTATGATTTTGAACTCCCAAGTTCCAGAATGCTGTATAATTTTCCAGTCATCCCTCATGTGAAAAAACAAAAGCATCATTCAAATGTCAAGGAATGCATGAGAAAAAGTTCATTGTCTGCTATAAAACATTTGTCTTTTATTACAACACGTATCCAGCCCGGCGCTTTCGTCTGGCCTCATAAGAGCGACTCTCAGTGGCTGCAAATGTCTCGTATGAATATGGCCATTTCTCATATTGCACTTCAACATGTTTCTCAGTGAAAAACGTCTCCTTTTTGTTTTGATTCAGCTTGTCTTGTTGTGTTTTCTGGGATTGTGGATAATTCTGCTGGAAGGGCTTTTGAAGAAGAGCTCAAGGGAATGTTTGAGATCTTTTGATCTGCCGGCTGTGCCATCCAGTGGTACAGAAATTGTATTTTTATTGCTAAAAGTTTTGTATCTCCGTCTGCATTTCTCTTCTGCAGAAAACCTTCATTCCAGGACTTTATGCCGTCCCCCCTTCAGGACAGTTGATCCGCACGACCCACTCAGGCGATTTCAGGCCTCAGATAATGAAAGGAATCTGGAAGAAATGTAAATGTAAAGAGCATAATTTATTAATAATGTTAAATGATTTCACATTTAATATGCATCATCTTAATAGTAATATTTGTAATGCTAATGTTTGCATGACTTGAACTCCAAAAGAAAGCATGTGCCGTCCATTTGACACAGCAATCAGGCTGGCGAACGCTGAGCCTCCTCTTTAAGAAGAACTCATTAAAGAGCTGCCGTATTTGTGTGGTGTCCATTTCATCCGAGCGTAACTGTACGAGCGTGGATAGTGAGTTAGACAAGCGCAGCTGCTTCTCATCATGATCCTGCCACAGGAGATTAGCATCCAACCATGACATTCCCTCTCGCACACACACACACACACACACACACACACACACACACACACACACCCACACACACACACACACACACACACACACTCAAACCCACACACCCACCCACACACACACACACCCACACACACACACACACACACACACAAACAAACACACACACACACACACACACATGTTGGTTTTTGTGGTTTACACTCTCCATAGGCGTAATGGTTTTTATACTGAACAAACTGTGTGTGCATTGCCCTACACCAACCCACACTAAACTTAGCCCTCACAGGAGACTGTGTGCATTTATAGATTTTCAAAAAAACACATTTAGTATGTTTTTTAACCTTTTGAATTACACACACATAAAACACCTTCAAATTGTAATACCTCTGTCATACATGTTATTATACAAATTTGTGTCCTCATAAACACATAAACCCACACACAACACACACACACACACACACACACACACACACACACACACACACACACACTCACACCACACACACACACACACACACACACACACACACACACACACACACAAACACACACACACACACACAAACACACACACACACACTCACACACACACACAATTAAATGCTATATTTAGAGACTTATTTTGAGGTTGTTAATGTATGATTATTATATATATATATATCATATATATAATTGTATATAAATACAATTATACGAGAGTAAATGTATTAAAAATTAAATATGTAATTATATACAAATGTGTATATATATACATTTACATTTATGCATTTAGCAGACGCTTTTATCCAAAGCGACTTACATTGCATTCAAGTTACAGTTTTACATTTTATCAGCTCTTGCTTTCCCTGGGAATCGAACCCATGATCTTGGCGTTGCTAGCACCATGCTCTACCATTTGAGCTACAGGAAAGCACATTATATATACATATTATATACATATTAATAAATTTGGTAGTATGCATACATTTTAATAATGGTCAAAGCTGTTTTTAAGATCTGGTAAGCAAAATAAAAATGATCTTTGTAATATAGTAAAATATTTTTATTTATACATTTATATATAGGATTATTACATAATATTATTACATTTTATATTGTGTGTATGTGTGTGTGTGTTAATTTGGTACAATATGTACAAAATTTAACAATTATGGTTAAAGCTGATTTTAAGAGCTACCGATAAGCAAGAATAATTTATGGTTTGTGATTGCTTTTTTTAATTATTCAAATGTATTTTTGACCTTTTTACAATGTTTATTGAGAAAAAGGGGTAAAGAGTGAAGAGAAAATGATGCGTGGTAAAGAGAGGTACAGTATACAATCAGCAAATGATGCAAGCCAGAATCAAACACACACACACTCCGATATAAGAGCATGTGTACTAACCACTACGACACAAACTAGTAGCAAGTGAAGCAAATAAGAAGAATGAAGTAGTCTGACAGTATAATGACCTTACTTTGTCCGTACTGGCTGTACTGGTAGGGGGCGCTGTGCTCCATGCTGTAGAAGGAGGCCGGGCCGTAGGGCTGTGGGCTGGGCAGGTTGGAGAGGGCAGGTAGACTGGACAGCGGCTCCATGCGCTGAGAGCAGCTGCTGCTGACCGATCCACCCGAATCCAGAGCACCGCTGAGAGACGACAGAGAAAACTCAGCCGGAGTCTGATGAGAAACTCCAGCTGGACTTATGAGTCCCATAACCTACAGAGAAACAGATCAGAGTTATCAGCCTGGCTCAAACCCAGTCCACACACTGTCTCTTCTAAATAGTGTGATGGGGATTAGTGCGTCTAAAATCATAGTGTGCTGAAAATAATCTGCCAACATGCTCCTATCAGGATTTACTCTGCTGATATGATCCTAATACTGATCAAAAGCTCACAATATATTACAATATATTATATTAAGATAATAAATACAACCCATAGGTGTAATTAAACAATGACTATAATTATATTTTATTGTAAATTAAAATATTAAATATTATTAATTATATTAATATATTATGAATAATATATACAATTATTATTTCTATATATTTTTAATTTCGTCAGACGTACATGAGATTTTCCTTTAAACATTTTTATATCTATATATATACACACATGTATTACATTTAATATTTATATCAGTAAATTATTGAATTTAAGCAAATTATTAATTATATATATATATATATATATTAGTGCTGTCAAAACGATTAATTGCAATTAATCGCATCCAAAATAAAAGTTTTTGTTTACATGATATATGAGTGTTTACTGTGTTTGTTTATTATGTATATATAAACACACACACATATAGTATATATTTTGAAAATATTTACATGTACATACATTATTATATTTATATTATTATATTTTTTATTTTATATAAATATATATAATGTATAAACATAACATATTTTTCTTAAATATATACATGCATGTGTTTGCATTTATATCTACATAATAAATCTACACAGTACACACTCATATTATGTAATCAAAAACTTGTTTTGGATGCGATTAATCACGATTAATCATTTGACAGCACTAATATATATATATAAAACAGTTTCACATATAATAGCTAAATATTTGTATATATTGTATCATAATTACATTCAGCATGCTTCATATTATCATCATAATATTAATGCCTCTTTAAAAATTAATTTCCCTGTATGATTTCAATCAGTGGTTGATTTTTTTTTTTTTTTGGAGCATTCCAAACTTTTTGAGAATATCATGTGTGCATGTTAGTTTTTATTTTGTAAAAGCAATAAGAGACTCAAGATGCTGTGTGTTGTTCCTTTAGCTGCCTGTGACTGTATTGTTTGAATAACACACACATGCATACAGATGCATATCTGGGTAGATCCCTGTGACCTGCAATTGATCAGGCAAAAAATAATTGAATTTGAGGATTGTTTAATCTGATTCTTGGACTAGAACTGAGCCAGAGGGCAGCGTAGTGTGTGTGTGTGTGTGTGTGTGTGTGTGTGTGTGTGTGTGTGTGTGTGTGTGTGTGTGTGTGTGTGTGTGTGTGTGTGTGTGTGTGTGTGTGTGTGTGTGTGTGTGTGTGTGTGTGTGTGTGTGTGTGTGAGTGCATTCAGGTGTGTGTACTCATTACTGTTTAACCTAGAAAACACTGTGCTGCATTTGAGGAATGTTGCATGTGCGCTCTGGGGAATAAAAGTTCCTGAAGCCTAATTGAATCTACCAGCAGAATTATGGCCAAAATAAACACATATTCCAGTTGCTGCACCAAATAAGCACCTTTACATAGAAACAGAGAGAGAAAGCATGTCTCCCAGGCTACAGGATCCTGTTACATCAGTGCATACATTCAAAGCACTGCAAGCACACACACACACACACACACACACACACACACGGTCACGCACATGGTCTCGCTTAAACCATTTCCCATAGTGGAGCAGGGAGTGACGTGTGCCGAATCCATGATGGAATTCTGTTTCCAAAGCTCTGGAAGATTTTCTCCATGAGTTTGGGAAAATTTAGCACTCAACATAATCAAAAACCAACAACTTCACATTAAATGTACATACTTTCTGGATACAATTTTTCTAGATTTTTATATTTCCCATAGAAAATCTGACTTGGCATCACAGCGCTAAGGTTTTATAGTTGATTGCAGTTGCTAACGTGTTGCAAAATATACACATTGTTGTATAAATATATAGATTTGCTAAGGTGCTGTGTATATATATATATATATATATATATTTTTTTTTTTTTGAGAAGCTTGGGATCTGTAAAATTTTCTTGTTTTTGAAAGTAGTCTCTTCTGATCAAGGCTGCATTTATTTGATCAAAAATATCAATATCAGTAATATTTTTTTAAAATATTATTAACATTCAAAATAACTATTTTCAATTTGAATATGTTTTAAAATGTAATTTATTTCTGCGATGTAAAGCACCATTACTCCAGTCTTCAGTGTCACACAATCTTCAGAAATCATTCTAATATTCTGATTTGCTGCTCAACAAACATTTCTGATTATTATCAATGTTGAAAACAGTTGTGCTGCTTCATATTTGTGTGAAAACTGTGATACATTTATTTTTCAGGATTCTTTTGATGAATAAAACGTTCAAAAGAACAGCATTATTTGAAACAGAAATCTTTTGTAAGATTATAAATGTCTTTACTGTCCCTTTTTATCAATTTAATGCATCCTTGCTGAATAAAAGTATTAATTTATTTTTAAAAATGTAAAAAATCTTACTGACCCCAAATTTTGAATGATATATCTATATGTAACACTATGAAGATTGAAACATCCATCTCAATACTACACCGGGATGCTTTGAGCACTGTGGACGATGACAGTGAGAATGTGAGACTGTACCAGACTCACTCCACACTACATTCACACCCGTCAGACCTGTAATTCATAGCAGTCTGTCAGTGTTCCTGACAAACACCCCCCTTTGAGGCTTTGGTGTGCTCCTTTAACAAATGAGAAGCATGTGGAGGTCAGTCGTCTATCTCTCACACAGAGGGGCGACAGTGGTGTTGTGTGTTCTGTGCTGTCTTTGCACGGTCCAGTGGAAAGCTAAAGATAACCGAGTGAAAAATGGCCCGTGGATGACCTATGATGAAGGAATTTATCTGCGTAATGCGTTGTCTTGAAGTGTGTAATAGTTTCTACAGAAGCCACTGACACTCAACTGTGGGTCAACAGGTGTGATCCACTGCACTGTCCACTGAGTCACTTTCAACTGCATGTTTTTAACATCTAAAGGCTTAACCAAAAAAATACATTTCATTTACCGCTATTTGATGCTGTTTTTTTAAATCTCAAAAAGTATTTTAGGCTTAGGATCTGTCATGCTGCTAATTACCACACAAAATAATTTAGACAAGACTCATACTTCAAGTTGCAGCTCAGTACTTACATGAAACTCCATATTTTATAGCATTAATATAAAAGCATTACATTTTTATCATGTTATATTGTAAGTATTTTAAATTAATATTATATTAAATATGCTGAAAGTTAATACATATTATCTATTAAATATTTATAAATATTATAATATAATATATTGTCATTTTATTAATATTATAATAATTATTAAATAATATTAAATTGTTAAAAAAAAATCCCACTAAAAGAAGTTTATATACATATAACTCTTTCAGGTATCCTTTTCTACCAGAATCAGAAGACTTTCATAACATGAAAGGAAAAGTTTAAGTGATTTTGGAGATGTTTTGAATATGATTTTATTTTAAATGTGCATTTTTGACGCTGAACACTTGCCCTCTAGACTTCCATGATAAGTGTGTCAGTGTATGCAAAATGAGGGACAAGTTGACATTATTTTCTGTGGTAATCAACATCAGGCCATTGATGCTTTACTTCTATCCAGTTTAATGTATACAGACTTCATTTGTTTAAGCCAGTCATGTGACAAACAAAGACTGACAACTCACTAACTTATTCAACTTATTCAAATTATATTCAAGTTTTAAACAATTTAATGCCTTTATTACCTGAGAAGACAGTCCATTATTGATGGCAGAGTTGGCGTGACTGTTATGAGGTCCAAATGTATCTGAATATCCTGCGTAGCCATGGCGACTGGAGAGACAGTAGGAAGCCCCGCCCTCCGGCCCCGCCCCTCCAGCACCCTGATGGCCCGCGGGCGGCGGGAGCGGCTGAGGTCTGTGTACAGCACTCGAATCTGACAACAGATCAACAGCCATTACATCCGGAAACATGTTACATGTCGAAGTGGATTTAAATACAACATGTTTACCTTGAGAGAGACCAGCGGGTGGGTACGGGCTTTCTGACAGCTGATACGGAGAGAGACTGGACACCGCTGGATGTGAAAAACCACCAGGGATCAGGTGATTGAACGCCATGAGCTGATTGGCTCCCGCTTGCTTCCTCCATCGAGCTCGTCTGTTACTGAACCACACCTGAGAAAAGTGAAGTGAAATGAAAGTGAGTGGAAGTGATGTGAGGCCAAGTATGGTGACCCATACTCGGAATTTGTGCTCTGCATTTAACCCATCCAAAGTGCACACACACAGCAGTGAACACACACACACAGTAGTGGGCAGCCATTTATGCTGCGGCGCCTGGGGAGCAGTTGGGGGTTTGGTGCCTTGTCGTGGTATTGAAGGTGGAGAGAGTGCTGTACATTCACTCCCCCCACCTACAATCCCTGCCGGCCCGAGACACGAACTCGCAACCTTTGGGTTACGAGTCCGACTCTCTAACCATTAGGCCACGACTTCCCCTAAAAGACAAGCGTAGGAGTGTAATGAAATCGTTTTTGATTGTTCCAGGCGTATGGGGTGTATTTGTACCTGCACTCGTGCCTCTGTGAGTTTGGCTCTCTGGGCGAGCTCTTCTCTGGTGTAGATATCAGGGTAATGCGTGCGTTCGAAAGCTCTCTCCAGCTCCTCCAGCTGTTCGGCTGTGAACGTCGTCCGACTGCGACGCTGTTTCCGTTTCAGCGGCAGATCGGGCTCCGATTCCACATCTGAACCTTCATCAGATGGACTCGCTGAAACACACACCAATGCAAAGAATAACATTTGAATTTTTTATACATTATAGGCTTTTTTATGATATAATTTTGTTTATATATATACTGTATGTATGTATATATATATATATATATATATATATATATATATATATATTACATTTTACATTGACTTAGAATTTAACAGATTTCTTTTACACACGATACAATTTTTTCAAATTATATAATTATGATATAAAAAAATTATTTGTATCTTATTTACAAAATGGTATAATGTAGATATTATTATTTGTATACATTATAGTATTTTTCAAAATATGTGCTATATATAATGTAAGAAAACAAAATATCTAAATATATATATTTAAATTTGAATTTATAAGGTATATTTTACATTTTTTATAATAAATATAAAGTAAGAAATATTGTTATATATAATATAAAGTTTATATATGTATAGAATTTTGTATAGAATCAAAATTCAAGTTCTCAATCTCTTCAAAAGGACCCAAAACCTTCAATCTCTTCAAATCCAATAATAAAAAAAAAATCTTGAAATAAATTGTTTAACTATTTTTATTTATTTGTCTTTAAATTGGATAAGGTTTTGTCTAGTATTTTTGAAAAAGTAGTTGTTAATGGCAAATCCCCACATAAACAATCGTGTATGTCATAAACCTAGAAAATACACACAAATATGAACAAGCAAGAGGCACAAAAGACACTCCTCAATTGACAAAAGTACCAAACAAACATGCTTTAGCAGCATTTTTAATGACGCAGTGTTTTTGTGAAGGAGAATTTTATGAGCTTCTTCACATCTTTTCTTGAAAGGCTTATTTTGTGTGTCACACAGTCATTCCTTGTCTGATTTTTTTCCTCTCCATTTTGCCTCAGTAACTAAAAAGACCACAGAGCAACAGTCAAAGAATAAAACACAAACAGAGAGAGCTGCAGGAGGGAATTTAAAAAGCACAAGAGCAAACTGTTAAAAACAGGATGAAAGAGAAATACAGTGGAGGAGAAAAGAAAGAGGCAATGTGCTGCTTGACTGTAAAATGAAATGGAAAATAAGAAAAACCTATAAAAGAAACATACACACACACAAATAAATACAAAAATAAAACCCAAATCTTTAATTTAATAAAAACATGACCTATTTCCTCATAAAAAGGCTTTTGTTTTGTTTTTTTTCAAAGAGAAATGCACTTATGAGGACTCAATGAGAACTATGGGAAATTCCTACAATTTCACAGGGATTTGGTTGAAGGAACGCTGAAGCATGTGGAAAACTGTTCATCAGCCTACAATGACTCACAACAACACACTCCAAACGGAAAAGCTGGTAATTATATATTGATGGTGTTGGAATTAAAGGAAATTCATATTTGTGAATTTTTATTGTACAGACATTGATCTATTTGTGCATCTCTCTCTCTCATTCTGTCTTCCCCTCAGTCTTTGTTGGATCGATTTGCACGCTCCATCTGTGGAATCCGTCATGACGGCCGGGGCTCTCAGTGGAGGGGGTGGAAGGGGCAGAAAGAAGGCCAAAGGTGGGTGGGTGGCAGGGCAGAAAGGGAAAAGGGTAGGCCGGGTAGTTCAAGTGCTCAATCTCCTCAAAAAACCATTGAGAAAAAGCTCAGAAGCACCTGAAACTTGGATGTGGAAACAGATCATTCACAGATCTGAGACCTATCAAAAAAGTCTGCTACTTATTGTGCACATGTTGTATGGCCTACTTTTCCATACAACGTCTCACGTCACATAAAGTGATTGCAATGTGGCGAGTCTGAAAAATCTCAAATGAGATTTGACACACTTACATTTTTACCAGTTTGCTTAACCAATATCTACTGCATATCTTCAGGAGACTTGAAAAATAGAGCACAAGTAGCATGGAGTACTTTTATGATACTTTTATGGTGCTTTTTCTAATTTTAGGAGCTTGACAGATGTATTGAAAAGAAAGGAAACAGAGGATTGGAACAACACAAGGGTGAGTAAATGCCATCAAAATGTTCATTTTTGACATTTAATCAACAGGTAGCAAACAAGTAAGTGCTTGCATCTTTAAATTTTTGCTGACTGAATGAGAATCAAGGCAAGTGAATAAACAGAACCAAAGAGCAAACCGTAAACACGGGTTTAATTCAGACAGAAGAATACAGACCACAGGCTTCTAAACACACACAACCAAAACCCAAATGTCTTGGAAATGGAACCGCTGGAGAATCTAGAGATATTCTGCCTTCTGTAAATACACAGAGTGCATATGTGTGTGTGTTTTCAGGTCTTTGGCATGTAAAGTTAGCGTGTAGTGTGCATGAGTATGTGTTTTAAGATATTTTAGCTCTCTGCTATGTAAACGGTGCGGTCACTAAAAGCATCTCCATCCGCCGTTTCTCTTCAGCTCTGGGCCCTCGTCGCTTAAATTCAATATTCGGAGGTGAAATATCACCCCAGTCCATGTACACAAAATCCACCTAAGGAGTTTCATTAATACTGCGGGACGGCGAACGCATATCCAGCAGGCTTTTGCACTTAGTTTTGGTCGGGGGCAAGCGGCAGAGGTCCAAGATAAAACCATATGTGCGTGTGCAGAGTCTGTGTGTGTGTGTGTGTGTGTGTGTGTGTGTGTGCGAGCGATTCTCTTGGGGGCAGGTAATGAAGAGAGCTAATTGAGCCAATGACATGCCCCCTCGCCATCAAAAACAGCCAAAAAAGAAAGACAAAGACATGCACAAAAGAAAGCTTGGGAACAAATGCAGCGTCTCGGAGAGGGGAGAGCGAGGCGGGTCCTTTTCAGCGTCGAGGTTGGCTGAGTGACTGCCCGACTACATTAAGCAGTACATAGAAAAATAACAGATGCCGGAGACAGAAAGGATGAGTGACAGCTCGTGGGCCCATCTGCCCCCCAGCGTTTAGGAACAGAGAGAAACAGAGGGAGGACTTGACTTGCTAAAGAGCAACTGTGACCCTCGCAGCTGCCCTCAAACAACCACACGTTTCAGCTCTGAACCAAATGTGCTCTTCGTCTGTTTAGCCTCTTTTGCTTTGCTCTCGAGTCACTTTTGATACTTTTTTGCTTGTGTGGCTTTTATAAAAGAAGCTAGTGTGTGAAACAGCATGCAGTATGCAACCATAAACATTACAAAGTAGTACGGTGCACGATATTGCTTCATCATACTTGGCATCAAGTAATTAATTACATATCATTACTATGAATTTTTAATCCAAGTTTGAGTAGAAGTGTGATAACTTATACTGCTGTTCAAAGGTTGAATGAAATTAATACTTTTATTGAGCAAGGATGCATTAAATTGATCATAAGTACAGTAAAGACTCATGTTACAAAGATTTCTATTGCAAATAAATGCTGTTCTTTTGAACTTTCTATTCATCCAATATTCCTGAAAAAAATATAATTGCTTCCATAAAAACTGTTTTCTACAGGTTTCTTGAGCAGCAAATCAGCAAATGATTTCTGAAGGATCATGTGACATTGAAGACTGGAGTAATGATGCTAAAATTTCAGCTTTGCATCACAGGAATAAATTACATTTCAAAATATATTTAAATAGAAAACAGTTACTATAAATTGTAATAATATTTCAGAATATTACAGGTTTTACTGTACTTTTTATCAAATAAATGCAGCCTTGGTGAGCAAATAAGCAGCAGTGTATCTCAGTCCAAAAAAGACATATCAAGTATAAGATTGCTATTAATATATTACTTCATACTGGAGATGAAATAACAGGCCAGTGCATTGCATTGTAGTCTGTGTATATTGCACATTTTGGCAATTGTAGTGGAAAATGTGCATCCTATGCTGACATAGTAAGATAAGTATGCTATTTCAAATATAGTTAGCGCCTTTATGTTGAAGGGAATAGGAGTTAAAACAGGAAGTGGTCACCTGTCACTCTAAACATACATCAGTGTGACCTTTGCTCACTGGAGGTCAAACACCGTGACCTTGGACTGCTCTGTTTAACAACTCAAAACACATTTTCAGACAAGTGTTTGTTGGCCATCGGTTAAAACAATGTACCACCTTTTTAAAACAAACTAAGCAGGAAACTGCACTTTGTGGTTGTGATTAAGTGAGTTGTTTCATATTTAAGTCCTATTTAAAGTTCACTTATCAACCATTCAATAAAAAGCAGCCGCCCTGAACTCTCTCTGTGTTGTTTTCGTGCTGTCTGTGTGCTAACTGACACACACATACTGTAGTTCTGCCTTCAGGGCCTGAACTCAAGCAGACATGGATTCCTAAGTCTGCTGACCCTGACACTGCACGCTGGACACAATGGAGACAGTTTTGTTTGGGGGGTTTCCCCACATTGTCCATCCAACTGTACTCCTCTCACTGTCTGCCTCACTCTGTGTCATTAAAGCAATGCATGCTTTAATATTTCATATACGATAAAAATACTCCCAAAATAGACTGAATTTTTCACCTAGAGATTTTAAGGTCTAGCCAAGTTTCCTTCCTTTTTTAGGTCTTCTTGGTGGTGCGTTTGTGTTTGTTTTGGCTTTCAGAGTGAATTACGACCCGCTGACTGCACACTCCATGGTGCCACACAAACCATCCCGCATCGGGCCAGTTGGCATTGTTTGTGTATGCATGTGTATGTGTGTGCACCCATGCGTGTGTTTGCATGTTTGTGCATGTGCATATGTTTGGCGGCATGTGCATATGTGCGTATTATAGGAGTGTCAATCATTTTGCACTTTTCTAAATATACTTCTGATAGACTTTTCTGATTTGAGCATACTATATTTGTTCCAATACGACACAATGCGTGCCAGGAAGCGAATAGGGAACATTCTAAGAACTTTTGTGTTCTGCGTTCTGGCAAGGTTCTCTCAAAGTTATGAACAAAGATTCTTCCAGTAACCTTAATAGACCATTCGCCTTTATAACGTTGTTCTTTAACATTAGCACAAAATCATTATTATTTATACATCATTCATGGAAAGTTTCTTTCTGGTTGAACGTTTGTCTAACATTTTTTGAACAGCTACTATTTCAGAAGGTTCACAGAACATTCATTAGTAACATTCCCATAATGTTTGTAAAATGATAAAATAGAACATTCCCTTAATGTTTTCTGTAACATTCATAAATCTAAGAATTTTTTTTTACATATTTAAAAACTGGATATTTTCGATAGTTCAGAGAACATTTAAGAGAACATTCAGAAATAACATTATAATAACTTAATTGAAACGTTACCAAAACGTTCTTAGAACATGTTTTTGTTAGCTGGGAAGGTTCTCTCAAAGTTATAAACAAATATTCTTCCGATAACAGAATTTTGGTTATCTGATCATTCTCAAAATTCCAGCACAAAAACATTATTTATACATAATTCATGGAATGTTTGTCTAATGTTTTTTAAATGTTACTACTTAGTTTCAGATGGTTCCAAATATTCAAAAGTAACATTCCCATAATGTTTGCAAAATGATAAAATGGTTCCTTACTGTTTTCTCTAGAGTTCAACCAAGAAAAATTTTTTTTTTAAAACATTTAAAAAACTGTGCATTTTGAATGTTCAGAGAATATTCAGAAATAGTGTTTTTATGATGGGAACGTTAGCAAAAATGCTCATAGAACATATTTTTTGTTAGCTGGGCTTTTTGGAGGACAGCAACAGTGAGATTTCATAAGCTACAGTCTCCCCGCACACACGCCAACATCTTTGAGTCTTTAAGATGATATATGGAGACAGTATGAAGGAAAGGGTTCAGGAATCAAGCTGTTGCCTATTCAAAAGAAGGGTGTAAATACTGAACTCAACTTGCCTGTCTGTGTCTCCCAGGAAAGGAGGGGCGGTGGGAATGGAAGGGACTGACAACGGCCCACAGATATTAACTGAAAATGCGCCGCAGGCCAAGAGAGGTAGAACGGGGCATGAGGAGGACGGAGGAGAAAAAGAGCAAAGCATTTTTGACTCATTGGCCAGATGAAAGCGAAGTTCAAATAAAGAGCCTGATTTAATCGGCTCGGGCAACTCGTCTTTCTTGGATCGTGAGACGGGCAGAGCGTGACGGACGGGCTTTGTGGCAGCGTGCATGACGAGAGGCTCGCCCCCATTGTGACCGCCGCTCCGGGCCATGAAGGAACAGCCGAGGAGAACACTGGTCCCTATTGACGGAAATAGCCTTTAATAAACTCCCATCACCATTAAGAGTGACACTGCATCCCGATCAGTATTATTTAGGGAGCTGAAGTGGTGTTAGCAGGGCATCGGAGGCAGTCAAATAACGTTCACCTTAATTAGTCACGCAGGGACAGGCTGTTAGCTCATGAAATATCATTACAGAACAGCAAAACATCAGACATCAGTCACTTCAGCTGTCGGCCAGTAGGCAGCAAGAAGGCAAAAATAGACTCTCTTCCACTGTTTTTATCAACTTTTTCCCTTTTGATTCCTCTGAGGCCTCTTTGAACAGAAATGCTACAGCTGTCCTTTCTTAACAATTCATTGTGTTGTCATATTTTAATATTTATGATCATTTCTCCTTCAGAGTTTCACAGAAAGAAAGTCATATAGGTTTGGAACGACATGAGTAAGAGTAAATTATGACAATTGTCTTGTTTTTTAATGGATTATTCAGTTTGTTCTAGTAGCCTATATACGATAACTTATATTTTTCCTTAATTTTGTATTATTTTAAGTGAAATGCAAAACTCCATCTGAAACCCTCATTGCTGTTGTAGAATGAAAATGTCATTGTTGTCACATTACCCACTTTTTCCAGATTTAGCAACTTTTTTCTTCAACTTCCCTCATGCCTGTTGCATAATATTTATTAGTATTCTTGGGAATTATTGATTATTGATCATCAGTAAATCTAACTCATCATTAATGCAAAGTAATTAATTAATATATTAGAAATAATACGAGTGAATACACCACATTTTTGTTTATATTTCTGCTTTATAAATCACCAATCAAACGTTTGGGCTCCTAATTGTTTACTATTATCCTCAAATGTGTAAAATAGTCATAATAAAGTCATCAAAACTATTAAATAACACAAACAGAAGTATGACAATTATGCACTGACCAAGAAATGTTAAACAAATGAAACTGTCTAGATTCCAGCTCTACACATTCTAGAAATGCTCTCAACCAACTTCATGAAGTGCATCCTGGGATGATTTTGAACACTACTGAAAAGCATGCATTCTGGACACTTGCCCGCTTTCCTTCATTATCCAGTCTGTCCATTTAAAAAATGTTTTGCTGAGAAATTCAGACTTGGGAACAATTTATATTAATGCGCAAAGCTTTTCAAGCATTTTCAAGCAAAATTTTCAAAACATTGCTGGTTGTGTGGGCTCATTTCTTTCTTTTGCTACTGGCTAATATGATAGGCACCTTTATGAGTTTGTATCACTAGGCCTCAAGTGATCAATCCATTTATATATTCATGAAAACATAGCCTATATAGGTCTGTCATCATTCTAATTAATTTCCAGTTTGTTAAAAGCACATCTTTCCAACAACTCCAGATCATTTACAATCCTGCCACAGTTCTTTCTGAAATCTGTTGATATTAAAGCATAAAGAGTTTGTAGGATCCACTCACATCTGTCTGTGAGAATCCCCTCGATGCTGTGTCCGCTCCTGCGGGCGTGTTCTTCCTGCTCGCGCTTCTCGATGTCCTCTTCATCCTCCTCCTCCTCCTCCTCGTCACCTCTTGTGCCATATCGGCCTCTCATGATGCGGCTTATTGCACTCACTGGACAAGAGTTGAACCGAATGCGTAAGATAAGTGCTCTTAATATGTTTTATAGCTTTTAGTAGCCAATGCATTTCAACAGTATACATTTCATTTTTGTAAACGTTTCAGTGTGTCTGAGTGTTTTGTGGTTACTAAAACTAGTGAAGACACTTGCCTAACTTTAAGAGCTAACCAACAGAAATCGCGTTCGCCAGGTAATCATAGCAACAGTACGTCGATGTTGACTAAACATGCTCTACTTACATTTTATATATCACAAGAAAATAAAAAATAAAAATGTTTTGTTACGTCTTTAAGACAGTTGACGGTTAACTGTGAGGGAAATGCAAAGTAAAAAGTTTTTTTTTTTTTTTATATATATATATATAATTTGCACACTGCAGTTCGTGTATTTTTTCGTTATGTTTGACGCATAGCCTACCTGAGGGCACGTTGTTCCGGTCACAAATTCCCTCTTTGAGCAATTTATCCCGAATTTCCCAACTGAATATTCCAGGATTTCCCCGTTTATATGCCTCAACGCGCTTCTCCACATCTAGAGATGAAGTCTGTTAAAAATAATAAAAAATGAAATAAAAACAGTCAACAAGGTGCCTGATTCAATTCACTGTTATTTCAAAATCAGGGTCGTTATGTCAAAAGACAGTCGGCGGTTTCAGTTAGTAATCGACCTGTTTCTTTGAGTTTATCCACAAATTTCCTTGGAAACATCCGCACGCCCAGCTGCACCAGATGACTCCGCACTTCAGTGCCTCCCTATCGGGCCTCACCTTGGATTTAGCGCCGCCGATGACTCCTGGCCGGATGGATCCAGTCTCCTGATAGCGGCACAGGATTTTGGAGACGCAGCCGTGAGAGACTCTGAGCTGGCGGGATATCACGCAGGGCCGGATCCCGTGATGCGCCATCTCCACTATCTTATGTCGAATGTGGTTCGGTAGAGGTCGGCCGTTGATGAAAACTCCTCCAAGCTGGTTGACTCGACCCTGACCCATCGGAGTTGAAACTGCATCGAAGCAACCCAAATTATGACAGTGGAGAGATAACATAATTGCAGAAACATGAAAGAAAAAAAAATCATTCTGCATAGCTAGGTAAATAGGCCTAACTGAAGTGCTTCTTAGGAAGGGGTAAGACAGTTCAAGTATAGCCTATAGGCTCCATGTGCATTTAATTCTCTGACATATTTCATGTGTTTATAAGCACATGGTAAAAAGCAACCCAGTAAAACGTCAGTATAACTGCTGCTTTAAATTTTAGGTAAACTAAAAGTGGTGCTAAACTTCTTTTTTCCAGCCTATTTAAATTTATTGACTGATTCAGAAGCTCTGAACTCACGCAACTGAGTATTGCGACAGATAATTAAATGCATTTAAACAAATAGGCCTACTAGTCTATTGTTAATGATGAAAATATAGAAATAATGATTCCGATTAAAACAGCCTTACAGCTTAAACTTTTTTACTTTTTTTTACATCAATAACTTTTTTTTAATCTAAAACCCTGAAGTGACAGTGTGCAGTGAAATAGTTATTAGTTCTTCATACTGTATGAAAGTTTTGTTTTATTTTAAGAATTAAGAATTCAAAAAAGCAACATAATACAATATGTATACTATCAACACATAACTTTCAATATTATAATATATAAATGTCAGCAAAAGTTTCAAACAAAACAAAAACATTTGGAAAAGTAACTTCACCGTTTTCAGTCAAGTTAGTCTACTCATGCAACACAAATACCAAAATGGTTTACACTTGGGCTTCCACTATTAAATGATATTTAATGTATCATATTTTACCCTCCATTGGGAAGCCACTGCGGGGATAGTTCTGAGAGAGAGATGGACGCATCATCCTGGGAACGGTCCCTGTCAAGCCGCTCATTGCTGTGACTAAACGTGCACTTCAACAGCCTTAAAAATTCATGTAAATATTCCACAATCAAAACAAAAAGCATAAGCTCCGATGATCTTTTTGTACCCCTCCAGGAAAAGCATTAAAAGTAAGTACTTGAGGATGAAATTAAATGTTATTAATCAGATGTAGTCTCTTCTCTTTTGTGGTCCTTGGCAGTTGTTTTCATTATGTGACGAGAATTATAATCGCAGCGTTATTGTTATTAACAGGCGTTTAGGATGAGCGCGAGTTCTCAAACTAGAGACATTTCTGAGTTTGCAGAGACCCCCTTGTCTATTACTCGAACAGCGCGTTCTGATTGGTCCACAGGATCCCGTAACCGAGAGCTGATTGGTCGACGAAGTACACTTTGCTCTCTAAGCGTTCCAAAGTGGACATCGAAAATATTTCAGCGACTGATGATGATGTGTAATTAAATTATATACGTAAAATATTAACAAATATATATACAGACATAAGATAGACATGCAAACACTACTAAATATAATAAAATAGCAAATTATAATATCAAAACATGTTTTAATATAACGTAGACTATTTAGTGACAGTGCAACAATAATTTAATAATATAAAAATCAAAGACATAAAAGAAAAAATGAATCAATTTAAATGATCAGAAAAAGTTATTCACACTCCGTTATATAACTCTTTCTCTGACTGATCCACACACACACACACACACACACACAGTGACTTCAATGACATGTGGCTCTTTTGTTGGACTAAAAAGAAACTTCAAATGTTTTCTTTCTGCCTGCGCGCGGGGACAATGGGGGTCCTTTCACGTGCAAAACACTAGGCTAGATTATTCTCTCTTACTTAAAAAGTTAAATCAACGCCAAAGAGGCCTGGCCCTGGAGACACCGAGCCAACTATTTAATGGTTAACAATGAATGTGTGTGTGCGCGTGTTTGTTAATGAGTTTCTATTCGATGCATTAATTGCATTATTCATTATTTTCCTGTCAGGTTAATATATTTTTATTACATAATTATCTGCATATATCTGCTATAAGTCTTCTTATATTTGTACATTTACAGAGGCTGGATAGGAACTAAATGTAGAGAATTCCCAGGACATCTGAAGTTTCGTTAACTCTGAAAAATAAGCTTCTAAATAGAACCAAACGGACAGGAGAATATAAAACAAACGGAATATTATGCATTTATTTCCTACTTCTAATAATATTGGCATGGTGTGAAACTGGAAAATGTACGGTACATCTACCTAAAAACAAATCGTTTTGGGTTCTGTACAGTTTATTCAGCATAAAAACAGCGAGTGGTTGTTTGAACGAGAGAACAGATGAAACACCGGATCCGCGCGTGTCCAATCCAGAACAGATCTCGAGCAGAGGTGCGCTCCGATGTGAGCTTAATTCGTTTTATTATCAAGGGTCACATATCAATATTCTCTAAGCAAATAGTGTCAACATAATTTGAATCGGTTTTATGTATATGAAAGTTATTAAAAAGTTTGAAATACATGCTTTTAGTCCAAGCCAAAGAAATCTGAATAGTTTTTTGTAACTGTGATCAGTTTGCCAGTGTTGAAAAGAAACCTGTACAGGAATGTAGCAAGAATTCACCAACACAAACACCATTTGACCATTTAATGAACTTCTTGAACAGTGGATATATTGTTGTGTCATTCGTCTTGTGATCTGTCTTGTCCAGCCTGAGGAAGGTCACCACCACTTTAACCTCAATTAGATGGGGTTCACTGAGAGAAAACGTAAATCCTCCCCAAAGACAACTTTAGGATAAAATCATCTGTCCTGCATTTGCTGGCACAAGCATCCCTGAGCTCCAGTCTACAGAGAACGCATGGTGCGGATGGAGGACAACATCGTTGAGATATAGCCTACCCTGCGGAGACACTGAGCAGGTACTGAAAACATTTATCATTCATTGTCATGCTATAGAATAATCAGAATGTGAAGATCATAACAGGTACGTCATTGTAGGCTAGCTAAATAAAGTTACTGTGCCATTTCAAATTTGGTTCCAAGGTTTAAACGATGAAAAGCTGTCTGAAAACATTAATTTGATTATCTATTTACGTGAGTATTCACAGTAACATGTAAAAAAAATGTTATTGGAAATAAAATATTTAATTTTTATTCCACCTTATTTTTTAAGTTTTTGACGCGGCTATATTTGTTACCAGAATGTTCGAGGAATTGAGGCTTCCGGTGTAATTCACTTCCTGTTATTTTACCTGTTCAAAAACAATCCGTTATGCTGCTTGATATCGCAAACTGGTAGGTCTATTTGTTATCATACTTTTTACATTTATTTTCGTAATCATGAACACACTTGTTTGTAGCGTGAATAGTTTTACCATTTACTGCACTTGTTATTTTTAGTTATTAAACGTTAAAACTTGAAACTTCCGCGTTTCAAAATAAGGTACATGCACACACATGCAGTGATTTCATATAGTATATGAATTACATGAAAACAGCCGTTTTCTTCATTTTTCTCATTTATTAGCCAACCGAGAGGTGTGTTCTTGTATGTAAACAGAACAATTTCAATGTGCAAATACAATTCCAACAAGTTTCACAACAATTATTGAGGCATAATAGTAAAAACACACATTTCCTAATTCTAATAAACATATTACAGAGTATATAAGGGCTGTGTACAAAGCCCATGACCCTACGTAGTGTTACTAGAGGGCTGGAGTGCATTAAGGGAAGTATAGTCATCCCAGGCAGTAACACTGGGTTCAGGTAAGTGCCGTGCAGTCACTGGGCCAGTGTGTGCGGGAGAAACAGACATATAAACAGATGTATGCACATCAGGCCTGATGGTCCAGACAGTCACAGCGATAGCGGTACCATGAGAACAAGGGGAGGTCACACTGAATGGTACAGAAATATCAGTTTCACTAGATGTGAACATTTTGATCGTCAGTTCCGTTCTTTCCAGTTTGGTCCTTGTTTTTGTGAGTCAGCAAGACCAAGTTGACTGAGTTCACAGCAGACTGTTCCTGTTTCCTTTCAGGCTCACATCTATGAAATATCTGGACCAGGACAGAGGACAAGAGCATCTTCTCTCTTCTCCGCATCCCTGTTGAAAAGACCAGCATATATTGAGATTTGAATGCTGGTGTGCCTTCCAGGTCTCTTGACCAGCAAGATTTTCTTGGTCCACCAGCTTTTCCAGCAAAACCAGCACTAACCATCAGTTTACACTACTGTTCAAATTTGGAGTCGGTAAGATTTTTCAATGTTTTTGAAACAAGTTTTTTTTATGTTCACCATTTATTTGATCAAAAACACAGTAAAAACAGTAATATTGTGAAATATTATTACAGTTTCAAATAACTGTTTTCTATTGTAATATATTTTAAAATGTAATTTATTCCTGTGATGCAAAGCTGAATTTTCAGCATCATTACTCCAGTCTTCACCGTTCAAGAAACATTTCTGATTATCATCAATGTTCAAAGCAGTTGTGCTGCTTAATTTAATATGATTTAATGTTCTTTCTTTTAAAAAAGAAAAAAAAAATCTTACTGACCCCAAACTTTGTTGTTGGTCTTTTCAGCAGGGATCAAAAAGGCAGTAAACCGAGGTCATTGTGTAAAGTAAAATGACATATATATTGCCCAACAGAATGGCAGGAGGAGCTGTGAAGCTGGTGACTACATAACACTACTGCACATTATACTACTTTCTCTACAAGTGATGCTTTGTACAGCACGGATAACAGCAGATAATGTCTGTTTACTTCCTTAACACTCAGGGAAATAACCTTTACTTGTCTAAATCACTGCTGCAATAATTCAAATACCCCCACATTCACTTTATAAAACCTTCCTTACAAAAATCTAAGCACAACCTATACACAAATGAATGTGTCACTACACCTGTCTACCAACAGAGGGCAGACCTGGTTTGATCCATCGCATCTGCCTACAACAACAGCACAACTTAATACACATCAAACGGTAAGCTTATAGAAAATTAACTTGATAATTCCTATTAAAATGTTCCATTCCTTCAATAAATAAACCAATAAATAAAAAGTAAAGGCACATAAGAGCTAATTTAAAGAAGTAATGATTGAAAATTATTTACACACCTTCATGCTTTGCTCTTGTCCTGTTTGGAACATGATGTTTTTAATATTTCTCCTTTTGTGTTCCACAGATAACGCGAGAGGATTCGGGAATAACATGAGGGTGGGTAAATTACAGAATTGTAATTTTTGGATGAACTATCCCTTTAAGAGAATATGATCAAGTATGTTTACCATTCTAAAGAAAATGGCCTTTACCCTAAAATAAGGAAATTTAGGCCATCAAGTGTCCTTAATCATCGTCATAAAACCATTAAGTCTAAACAATCTGGACGATATATTCAGTATAATGCCAAAGCGGGCTAGTTTTGTTTTGCACTCAATTGAACAAGCCACATTTAGCTGGAGGAATATATCAGTTTGTGACACCAAGACAAATGACCTATGGGAGAGATGCAAAGTTTCATAAGTGGGTCAGGAAACACTCGAAAGCAGCTCTTGGCTGCAGTCCCAGTGTGCGAGTCTTTATCATTGATTTCTCTATGGCTGCATCCTGTCACTGCAAGGACACAGCAAAACTCTAGCTGCTCCTCAGGTGTCAGATTCCTGCTTGCTTCACCCACCATGCATCTTTTCTAAATCTACGGTCACATGAGCAAAATTTTGCAGGTAAAAAACATAATTGTCAGTTTTATAAATCAGGCTCACACAAAAGTCACTTATCAAGCAGCTTTCTGTTTGTCAACGCGAGCGAAATCTGTGTGAAGTCAAAAGTCATTCCTATTTGAATGACTGGAATTTGCTTGCGAAATTTCGTTGAGCAACAGTAAATGTGACCGCACCTTAACAGAGAACTGTTTGAGTACGATTTGTATAGCTGTTCACCAACACTTTTCAAATGGAACATCATCGTATCAAATACCCTTTATAAATGACTGATTTGTCATTGCTTAATAGAAACAGATCAAATCAACAGTACTGATTCAATTAACAAAGAGGCTTTCCTCATGTAATGAAGGCTGACCTTTGTTTCCAAGCACAGTTCAGTATCTAGTTTTTGTTTAACATCATGCAGGTTTTCTTCTAAACTAGGTACATCAGATACTGCTCATCACAGGTTTGCGTGGTACAAAAATCTGATGAACGTGTTGGTAAAGTGAGTACTAAGGTCAATGCAGTGATGCTACGCACATTAAAAGCACACACAGACGATAGCAAAAAGAGATTGTCAGTTAGTTGTCAAACGACACGGTTTTACCGTGATAGATGCATAGGTGAAGTGGAGAACAAAGAGGTGGTAAAAAAAAATCGCAATTTCTATAGTAAAGCTATTGATCCGTAAGAACAAAGAGGTCTTCTTTTCAAAGATCGAATAGTATATGATAGAGCGAGAGGATGACAACACCCAGCAGCCATTTTGAGAATATCATCCAATAATTGCATTTGCTTGGCCGTGTTTTACCTAGCTATCGGACTTTATTAGTGAATTTCCAGTAAATGTTAAATAAGTGCAGGTCTCATTTGCTATGATAAAACTGTATTATATACAGTGGGGTCCAGAAGTCTGAGACCACATTTTATTATTTAAACCTGGATACAGAATGATTTGGATAACAAAATAAAGGAAGATTTTGAAAAAAAATAGAAAAGAAGTACTAATTCTAGGCTAGTATACAGATTTGTGATCAGTTGTTTAATTAAACTTTGCATAGTGCTAACAATGCTAAGGTCATGGATGGATTCCCGGGGAATGGATGAACTATTTGAATGCAATTTAAGTTGTTTTGGATAAAAATGTCTCCCAAATGCATAAATGTAAATGTAATTAATAAAAATGTTGGGTTAAATGATAAAACAATACAAAATAGATGCATTTTCACTAGTGGTTTCACTTTTGGACCCCACTCTATACAGTGGCCCCACGACCAAAGTCTGAATATCATTGCATTAGCAGCTAAATATCACACCAAATGGCAGCTGTGTTTTTTTCCCAGAACTATTTTTGCAACGTTTAACCAACAGATGTTTTGGTGATTTTTAGAGGATGTATGAAGTCAGTTCTTCTCAAGCTCACGCAGGTGTCCTAGCCAGAAGTACCTCAGGTGGCCATGCACAAATACGATGCCCATGAAGAGCAGCACAAAAATGGACAGGAAGGAGAAGATGGCGCACACGTATCCAGTTGCGGTGGATGCCGTAGGGCAGGTTCTGTTTCCGATAGTCTGGTATGTGTGGCATAGGGGGCATCTGATTCACCACGGCTTCTCGTTGCACACAAGCAACATATGCAGACACTTCTCGCTTAAGGTGTGCATGCACTCCAAGATCTTGGGCTGAAATAATTGAAAAAGTGGCAGATTTTTGCACCCATACTCCTTGTTGGGAAACACCGGCCTGTACTATTAAGTGATCTGATAATGACTCATTAGATACTAGTACTTCTATAAGTACTAGTCCTTCTTTAGTTATTGAGTTATTTAGCTATTAAGGACTTGTATTTTTTCAAGTTTCCCTATACTAATTGAACAGACACTATAGTGTGAATTCAAAGTAACATTGGTAACACTTTACAATAAGGTTCCATTTGTTAACATTAGTTAAATACAGTTAAAATGAACTAACAATGAAAAATACTTCTGAAGCATTTATTAATCTTACTTAATATTAATTACAACATTTACGAATACACTATTACAATAAAAAGTTGCATTTGTTAATATTAGCCTAATGGACCTGAGCTAACCAGAACTAACAAAGAAAGATTGTATTTTTATTAACTAACTTTAATAAATGTGACAAATGCATTGCTCATTGTTAGCTAGCCTAATGCATAAACTAACGTTAACAAATGGTAAGTAAATAATAATTTCACAAATATAAGCAATTGTAACAAAATATTACCAGTGATTATATTGTAAAAAAATTATGTTTGTAAATAAAACATAGAAGTTGTCATATGTTTTGCAAGAAAACGCTTCCAAAATTTAATCCAATGTGTTCATTTGTAATTATTAGTGAACTTTACTAGAGTGAAAATTGTTTCAAAGTAGCCTAATTTTTTCCAGTATACTGGGATTGATAGAAGTAGGCACATCTAACCTACCTAATAAATAAGTACTAGTTCAACTATATAAAATATACTGTAACACTTTATTTTAAGGTTTCATTGTTACACACCTTACATGTACTTACTATTATAATAACAATTAATTATGCATAATTACATGCAAGTATCCCTTAGCCAAACCCAAACCCTAACCCTATGTGACTCGACCACAAAAGCAGTCATAAGTAGCACCAGTATATTTGTAGCAATAGCCAACAATACATTGAATGGGTCAAAATTGTCGATTTTTCTTTTATGCCAAAAATCATTAGGATATTAAGTAAATATCATGTTCCATGAAGATATTTTTCGAAGTTTCCTACCGTAAATTTATCTCAACTTAATTTCTGATTAGTAATATGCATTGCTAAGAACTTCATTTGGGCAACTTTAAAATCGATTTTCTCAATATTTAGATATAGTTGTATCTCGGCCAAATATTGTCCTATCCTAACAAACCATACATCAATTGAAAGCTTATTTATTCAGCTTTCGAATGAAGTATTAATCTCAATTTCAGAAAATGTACCCTTATGACTGGTTTTGTGGTCCAGGTTCACATATAGTAAACACATAGGCTTTATTATTCAGTGGGCTAATTACACTGTAACAAGGACACCTTAAAATAAAGTGTAACCAAATATACTGATAGTACTAGTAACATGAAAAGAAACTAACTGGTATTAATAAGCGCTTTAAGGGCTTGTCATACGATGCTCATCTCTTGTCACGCGTTTCTCCGGCTCGCGCTAGTGGTGGCCGAGGAGCGGCCCGTCTCGTGCTCCGGTCGGTCTTTGAGCCAGTAGAGAAGCCACGTTACCATCGCCGACACCATGGCGAGGATGCTGGCCACCGACAGGCAGAGGGGTCCCGCGGGCGAGGGCGGCCCGCTGTGACTGTGAACGAAAATGAGGCCCATGAAGAGCAGCACTAGCATGGACAATAACGAGAAGATGACGCACACGCATCCGGTGGTCAGCGCGAGACGCCTGCAGTTTTGGCAGCTCTCGTAGCGCGAGACCGAGTCCTGGGACAGCGTGGTCGCGGTGGACACCGTCATGGTGGACGGCGTCGCGTGACCAGCCATGGACGCGTCCTCCTCGCGCCTGAGCGCCACGAGCGCCGGGTGCAGCGGAGGCCGGTGAGGCGGCAGAGCATCCTGAGGCACGGGGTCCGAGTCGATGTACAGAGGGAAGTCCTCTGTGACCTTGGTGTTGTTAGGCAGGTTCTGGATCCGGTAGTCCGGTACCGGCGTGCGGTGGCGGCACACGGGACAGCTGACGCGCCACGGCCGCTCCTCGCACAGCTGCACCGCGTGCAGACACTCCTCGCAAAACGTGTGCAGACACTCCAAGATCTTGGGCGCCCGACGGTCGAGGTCGAAAAAGTTGTAGCAGATTTTGCACTCGTATTCCTCATAGGGAAACGCCTTGGGTACCGGAACACCGGGAGGCTCCGGCCCGTTAGCTGCTGCTGCATCCGCCGCTGCCATGGCATCTCGCGCTGCCTCACATCCTCCACACAATGAACGCGAGCCAGTCACGCGAGTAGCCTTTTCTTCTCTAAATCCCGTCAGCGAACGCCGTTAAACCCGGACATTTTTGTGTCGAGCCTTTTTTTAAAACGCTTATTTTAGTCTCCGTGCACGTTGAGTAAATAATTAACCGAATCTGGAGGTGATGTAATGCCGCCTGAAGGGCGACTTTAATTGCTCTCATCCAGAACCGATGGGCGGTTGCGACTCCGCACCGATTCCGGAAAGATGCGGGACGCGGCGGGAGTCACACCTCAGTCAAAGCATCAGACAGCGTCCTGGTCAAACACGAGCCTTTCGACTAAACGATGCTGTTTACGTCAGTAGATTTAACTCCTTTTTTGCTGTCCAAACCTCTGTGTTTTCTTCCATGTATCATTCTGGCCACTTAACTGCGTTTATTCCCCATTGTGAATCATCTACCTGTTTGACATTTCAACTGGCTCACGTTGTTGTCATGGAAACTAATAATCCAGAAACATAAGGCTTGCCTATAGCCTATATTTCAGCTTCATTCACAGACTTACCAGACACCCTCCATTCAAATAAATAAACACGTTTTATGTGACAACTATATTGTGTTGGTCCTTTTTGTGTTGTTATATTGGATACAATATTAAATTTACAATTTAACAAAAAAGGAAATCACAGTTTTTGTCACTTTTTCCCATAACTTCTGACATGAAAAACTTCGTTTTTTTGTTAAGAATTATTTTAAATGTTTCTTTTAAATCATACAAAACATTTAAATAGGCTAATCTAATTATAGGTCTTTCCTTAATATCAGTTTCCTGTTAGTCTTTTTGTAGTGTTTTGAACTGAAACTAACAAATGACATCATCTTCCAGGACCAGGAAGTGCATTTTTTTGGTGGTAAACAACAGCACAAACACCAGGGCCCAGTTCAAGAGAAAAATGATTGGGCTTCAGTTAAAGGGATAGTTCACTTTGAAATTAAAATTTAGTATCTATCAGCTTACCCCAAGGGCATCCAAGATGTAGGTGTCTTTTTTTCTTCAGTAAATCCAATTTTGATGTTTTTAGGTCAAACCGTTCTAGTCTGTCAGTCATATATTGGCAGGTATAGGTCACTGTCTCTATAAGAGAGAAAAAGAACATGCACAGAGAAATCCAAATTAAACAATTCCCCATCGTAACTACACATTGATGGCCTAAGACACGAAACGAGCGGTTTGTGTGAGAAAACGAACAGTATTTATATCGTTTTTTACCTCTTGTACACAACCATGTCCAAGTGATCTGAGTGCGCTCACACATCCGGTGTGTGACGTGTGTGTGCGCGCACTCTGGCTCACGCTGCATTCACACGGGGCGTCAGCGTCAACGCTTGACGGAGGGCGTGTCTGAAGCGTGGTGCTGACGCAACTTTTCAAGCGCCAACGGAGGCGTCAGCCAATCAGATCGCCTCATGCAAATACCCAATCCCGTTTATGCAACACCAGAGAAGTATGTGATTGGTTGTTGTAACTATGACGGCGCGTCAGCACCACGCTTCAGACACGCCCTCCGTCAAGCGTTGACGCCGACGCCCTGTGTGAATGCAGCGTGAGCCAGAGCGCGCGCACACACACCTCACACACCGGATGCGTGTGCGCACTCAGATCACTTGGACATGGTTGCGTACAAGAGGTAAAAAACGATATAAATACTGTTCGTTTTCTCACACAAACCGCTCGTTTCGTGTCTTAGGCCATCAATGTGTAGTTACGATGGGGAATTGTTTAATTTGGATTTCTCTGTGCATGTTCTTTTTCCCTCTTATAGAGACAGTGACCTATACCTGCCATTATATGACTGACAGACTAGAACGGTTTGACCTAAAAACATCAAAATTGGATCTACTGAAGAAAAAAAGACACCTACATCTTGGATGACCTTGGGGTAAGCTGATAGATACCAAATTTTAATTTCAAAGTGAACTATCCCTTTAAGCTATTAGATCAAATCTTTAAAATAGTATGTTCAAATGAAAAAAAGAGGATAATTCTGATTAGACTGTGGGCCTAATCCAGTTTTAATCCAATCCGGATCAGACCATCAGTAGAGAATTCAGGTAAATTGGGACACTTTTTGCCAAATGGCCAAATTAACCTGAATTAACCCCTGTGGTTTGTTAAAAATCTTTTTGGCAAGATTGGGATACGTTTGTTCCAAAAAATCATGAATATCCAGAAAAAAAAGAGTGGATTTAAGGAACAAATGAAAACTTTGGTCAATTAATACAATGTTTGTATCTTGCAGTCCATATACAGTAATAACATAGATGTAGAAGAACAGAAGAATATCTAAAAAAGTTTATTTATCTGTTGTGGGTCAGATGAAGATAAATGTTTGAAAGAAATTGAAAACGAAGGAGATCATTCTGATCCAAATTCAACTTTTAGAGCTTAAGCAAGGCAAATGTTTTGTGATTTAGTTCATTTGTCTCACTCTTAAACATCTCATTAGATAAAATGTGTAATTATCATATTATCCTTGATTAGTCTGAATTAATTTTTTTAAATAATTATTTATTTTTCAAACTGATACCACAGATTCAAAAGTACAGTAAGTTATTTTTGAAAGCCAGTATAGATATTATAGCTAATACTTCAATAATTTATTTTCTGATTTATTTTAGAGGAGAATATGGTCTATTTATAAGTAAATAAAATATAATTTTCAACATTACATTGATAATTAAATTTTGTTTTATTAATATGAAATCAAATCAAACGCAATATTGACACCTTCATAATTCATATTTTTTCATTTTTTTCCTATAAATAAATAAGATCGAAGTGCCTGAGCTTGATCACTTGATTATTTCTGAAAATTACTTTCAGATACAGAAATATACGTCACTAAAACACTAGAATAACGCTAGAATATTCATTTTTTACAGTCAGAGTCAAAGGTACTGCAAGGCAGGAATGACCCACCTGTGACAGGTACGAGAAGCAGGTAATTTTCCGTGCGTAAACATGTCAGCCAATCAAAACAGCCATGAGCTTCTACGTCAGCACACTTTCACGCTCTGTCACCTGCCGCTGTTAAACACACCTGTGCGCGCGGGCTGGGTGCGGAAGCTCAAACTCCGCGAGGCCATGTGGGGGGTCATCTCGTACCTGAACAGCCCCGAGCTGGTGGCCGGTTTCCAGCGGTGCTGCGGCCTGGTTCCGAGAGACACGTGCTCGCATGTTAGTCAGAACGGACTCGTTCACGCCAATGGATCCGGTAAGAACGGTCCGGTCACGATCCACCGGCGCAGAGCGGAGCAGGTGAACGGGACGTCACGCGCACACGACAGTAACTCCAACTACAAACCCGCCAGTTCACCGTGTGAAACCAAAGGAGAAGTAAGTCAATCAGATTTAAATGAGACTTCATTAAGACGAATTAAAATCGAGAGGTTTCCAAATGCAAAGGCTGTGCTTTTAAAAACAGAAGCTTTTCCTGTTTCTCCGGTTGGTTTAGACTGTCAGATGTTTATAAAGCAATTGATGTCTCATCTTGTAGATACATTAAAAAACTGTTTTCAAAATTCATTTATGTTTTTAATATATACAGTGAGCTTTAAACTGAAATGCAGGTCACAACCTGAACCTAAATCTGGCTTTCAAATCTTGCATTAATAACATACTTTAATACTACTGATGATAATAATAATAAAAAAAACATCAGTTTTTAGTGTGGATTCAGTAAATTACAAATGTCATTAAACTTTAATATAATTAGAGTGAAATAAAAGTGAAATTTGTTTGATATATATGATGCACTGAAAAAAATGTGAGTCTTTCATGGTGCTACAACCCTCCAAAATGTTGAAAAGTACATGCGTATATATTTATAGTGGACAGCTAAGTGTGATTTGTGGTTTGTTGATGTGGTGAAGCAGGTTATTCAGCTAGATTAATTTCTCTGTTCAGGAGCATCCCAGGCCTCGTTATGAGGTGAGGAACTGGCTCTTCTACTTCCTGTTTGTGACTTCGGCGACTCTGGGTCATGAGATCTTTTACATCACCTTCCTGCCCTGCATCCACTGGAACCTCGACCCGTTTCTGTGCAGGCGGCTCGTCAACGTGTGGGCTGTGAGTGTCTGAGAGAAACACACACATACACACACATACACACACACACATACACACACATACACACACACACATACACATACATGATACACACACACATACATGATACACATACATGATACACATACATGATACACACACACACACACACACACACACACACATACACACACATACACATACATGATACACACACACACACACACACACACACACATACACATACACACACATACACATACATGATACACACACACACACACACACACACACACTGTGATTAAGTCATCATACTGGAGGGTCTTTATTTTCTGCAACGAGTAACAGATTTGAATAGACAGAAACAAAATAAAATTGAACTTGGACAGCACAACCAAATTCTTTTATTCATTTTCCTCAGTGTTTCTATTATAGATCTTTATTATGCTGTTTCCACAAGTTTACATATAGTTTCCACAGCAACAGCAGTAGACAAACTGCATTTGATTGGTTCACCTCTGGAATCAATGTAGCTATTTATAATGAACTAAATTTAACATGAGAGAAGTTATTCATTTGCTCAAACATTCAGTGAGCCTTCATTTTGAATTGTTGCTATATCTCCTGTCATGACTGAACCAAGGTTATCATCGTTACCTAAGGGGGTGTTACATGACCGTTTTTTAAGCATTTTGTCCATTAATTTACACGACAACAGCATTTTGGGAGCCTGAAAATGCAAACTTTTGAAAACGGGTTTTGGAGTGGAATTTTTTCGATAATGACACATTTATTGTATCTGTGTAAAACATGAATTTATGAAAATAGTGACACATGTTCAGTCTATGGCAGGAGTGTCAATCTCTGGAGGAGTTCCAACACAAACCATGTAGTTTTCAAATGCGCCTGAAGGACTTGATTAGCTGGATCAGGTGTGTTTAATTAGGGTTGAAGCTAAACTCTGCAGGGCTGCAGCCCTCCAGGAACTGAGTTTGACACCTGTGGTCTATAGAAATGCATATATGTGCAGGCCCATAGTGTTTCTTTTCAAAGCAAAACTACTAACTACTGCCATGGCATGCATAATACAGCATTTTTAGTCATTTTAGTGGATCTGTGGGAAAGGGATCTTTCTGACAACGTTGTCGTCTGTAATGCAAAACTGTTTTAAAAGCACAAAGGAAAAACGTTTCCATTTTTAGTGCAATGCTTGTCATGCAAACGAACCATAAAAATTTAACATACAACATTTTGTTGCTTGAAATACGATAAACTCTAACAGAAAAACATTTCAAATTTTATGTAGTTTAACTTGAAGTACTAAAATAACAAAAACTGAAAAAAATAGACATTCTGTATAAGAAAATAATAAATGATAAGCTTTAAAATAAAAATGAAACATAAAATATAAGAATTAAATATTCTAAATATTAATAAAAACTATAATAGTATATTAATGATACTAAAATAATACTGAATTGGAAATAGTCATCTAAACCTAGCAATAAACTGTAATTTCTAACAAAAAAAATACTATTTTTGGGTATTGAGTTGCATTTTAGTCTTATACTACCCTCTCAGAAAGTACAAAAGCTGTCGCTTGGCGGTATCTTTCCAATAGGTATACTTTATTTACCCCAAAATGGTACATATTAGTACCTTAAAGTTATGTATAAATACCTCAAATGTACTGGGTAAAATGGTACGTATTTGTACCTTTTCTTATTATTCAGCAACTGTACTTATTTTTGTATTTTCCCTTGTACATCTCATTTCTCGGTCTCTCTCTGCAGGTGGTGATGTATATTGGGCAAGTGATGAAGGATATTTTAAAGCTGCCGCGTCCTCCGTCTCCCCCTGTGGTTAAACTGGAGACGCGTGTGGATGCGGAGTACGGGATGCCGTCCACACACGCCATGGCAGCGACGGCCATCTCATTTACACTGCTTCTCAGCGCTCAGGAGAGAGTGAAGGTCAGACATGCTAGATTGAGAATGTTTTGAATGTGGTTTGTTTTTGCATAGTTCACTGAAGGGGCGGGACCATCTGTCACCATCAGCCAGCCCAAGTCCCGCCCACACATCTGCTGTGTGCCATTATAATGAACTCTCAGTAAATGACTGTCAATCAGTGTCGGGTATAGACGGTGCCATCCATCAGCTTTCAAACCTTTGACTCTTGAGTGTTTTCTAATATTGGTTCAATTGTAAGTGTAAAACTATAAACTTATGTGCTCCTTTTATACAGGCCACACAGTAGCACACGCATATAAGCATTATAAAACTTTATTAGTGGGTTGTAAAGTTGCATTCCTTTCTTTAAGAGTGTTGTTGTGCTGTTTTGTCTGTAGGCTTTTTTTGTTGATATAGGCAGCAATTTGTAAATGTTAAATTTTATTTTATTGCAAACAAAATTGAGTAAGTATGTGTTGAAGCTAATTTGAAACCGTAGTCAAGATATCAAGTTAAATATACAAAATAAGAGATATAATGATGAAAAATATTGAAATCAGTAATATTTACACTGCCGTCAAAAGTTTGGGGCCAGTATGTTTTTTATTTTTTTTATTTTTTAAGAATGTAATACTTTCAATCAGCAAATATGCCTTAAATTGATCAAAAGTGACCGTAAAGACATTTGTTATGCAATTTATATTTAAAATAAATGCTGTTCTTTTGAGCTTTATATTTATAAATAATCCTAACAAAATGTATCACAGGTTCTACAAAAATATGAAGCAGCACAACTGTTTTCAACATTGATAATAATCAGAAATGTTTCTTGTGCAGCAAATCAGCATATTAGAATGATTTCTGAAGATCATGTGACACTGAAGACTGGAGTAATGATGCTCAAAATTCAGCTTTGATCACAGGAATAAATTACATTTTACAATATATTCAGAAATAAGTAGAAAACAGTTATTTTAAATTGTAAAAATATTTCAAAATATTACTGTTTTTACTGTATTTTTGATCAAATAAATGCAGCCTTGGTGTGCATTAGAGAAAAAGGTAGTTTGTTACTAGTCCAGACATTGTTTTGAAAATTTCTCAACTATATTGTCATTTGTCACCCTACTTAAAACTGGTTGAATTACTAGCTGAAAAAGACTAACTGATTTGAAAAAACGTTCTTTGTATGTAAAGGAAACCAGTATGTGTATGATTTAAGAGTTTAAAAAAAGCCATTCCAGTCAATTATACATGAGCTCTACTGTCCCACAGTCCTTTGTGCCCATTCAGGAAACGTTGTTCATTAACTTCCTGTGAAACACCCCCAGCTGACAGAGGAAGAAAGAGAGGGAGGAGAGGAAAGGAGAGATAGACAGATGGAGAGACAGAGACGGATGGAGTAAGACAGAACAGAGGGGTGGGGGACTTCTTGAATATGTAAAGACACTTCCAGTGTTGTCTGTGATTAACAGAGTCCTGAATAAAACCAGAGGGAAGAGCACATGTTAGAAGAAAAGAGATGTTATTAGGAGAAGAGCTGCCACACAGAATGGATGGAGACTGCAACATAGAGAGAGAGAGGAAAAGAAGAGGAAAGATGGATGAGGATGTTTTGATAGACACTAAATTTTCGGCTAGAAAGACAGATTAGGTGGAAAAAAATCCACAGAAGTAGTTTATATGCCTCATGCACTATATACCAAGTCATCTGAAGCTAAAAGATAGCTTTTTGTGAAGAGCGGATCAAATTTAGCACATTATTTATGGAAAAACTAAGCCTCTGCCATAGCTTTCAAATCTAATTTATATTTATTTACATTTAAACATATCCATTTTTGACATAAGTGACATCAAACTGACTGTGAATGATGCCAAAATGCTCATTTTTGATTGAACTGTTCATATTTCTGTCTTTGTGCATGTTAGTTCCCGTTTGAACTGGGATTGATTGTGGCCGTGGTTCTGTCTGCGCTGGTGTGTCTGAGTCGTCTTTATACCGGCATGCACTCTGCTCTGGTAAGTCTGGAAGAGAGACTTTAAAATGGACATGCGCTTTTGCGTCTGATATGAAACATTTATTCTCCTGTATAATTCATATAGTCTGGCTGGTCTCCATAGATTTTACCTCGAGTTCCTTTAATATAGCACAGCTGTAGTGGTGCATCATGCTGAGGCAAACGTTTGGCCTATTGCTCATGCTTGGAGATGTTAATATAATAAAATATTAATACAAATAATATTAATATGAATATTTAAAAATATGAATAATTTAATATATTTCAAGATTTGTATTAGTAAATATTTTTTATATAGTATTATTAAAAAACTTAGTTTAGTAGTAGTACATTAGTAGTTTAGCATGAAATCTAGCTGTTAACCTGTTGATTTAAATGGAGCTTTACATGTCACATTGTAGTTAACTTGCCAATATAGAATTTTTTTGATTTAGAACACCTTGCAAACAGCTAAAACATCATCATAACCACGCAAAACACCCTAGCAACCACACAGCAACATGTTAACCATTTAGAACACCCCTGCAACCAGCTAGAAACATTATAATCACTCGCAACAACCCTGCAACTGCATAGCAACACATTAACAACATTAGCAACAATATTAACAACCACTCAGAACACTGTAGCAACCGCATGGCAACAAATTAACAACCACTCAGAACACTGTAGAAACTGCATGGCAACAAATTAACAACCACTCAGAACACTGTAGCCACTGCATGGCAACAAATTAACAACCAATCAGAACACCCTAGCAACTACATAGCAACATGACATCCACTCAGAACGCCATAACAAATTAACAACCACTCAAAACACTCTAGCAACTGCATAGCAACACCATAACCACTCAGAATACCCTAGCAACCGCATAGCAACACATTAACCATTAAGAACACCCTAGCAACTGCACAACACAAAAACCACTAGAAACACCCTTGCAACCATCTAGAAACATTTTAACAGCCCCTCAGAACATCCTTGAATTTGCATAGCAACGCGGTTACCATGCATAGAAAATGTGTACACATTTCATAATAATGGTGCATAAACTGCATTATTGTGTCATTATGACCATGCGTAAAACTCATTGGGCTGCATAAATCTAGAATTACAGAGTCTGATACTAATGACTGAAATCGTTCTCCTTTATGTTTCCCCTTCCTCTCAGGATGTGATCTGTGGCGTTCTAATTTCAGCCGTCATCATGGCTGTGACGTACCCGTACTGGGGAACCATTGACTACCTGCAGCTGCACAACCCTCTCTCCCCCATAGTGGGGGTGGTTCTGCCCCTCTTCCTGTCCTATAAGTACCCCGAGCTGGACCATTACAGCACCACACGGGGGGACACCACCATTATTTTAGCATGCTGTTCGGGATCTTCAGTCGGATACTGGGTGAATGAGCGATTGGGCTTGACCTTTGATCTTGCCGGGCCTTTACCAGTGACCCTTCCACCGCTGACCCTCGCAGCCTTGGGTCTCGGTGTGGTGCGGTTCCTGGTTGGGTTAGGGATGCTGGTTCTGACCCGGCAGACGATGCGCTGGGCGAGTCTGCGGGTGCTCTGTCGAATTTACGGAGCGTCTGTGAGTGACGTCGACGCACGCAGGAGGAAAGAGATCGAGGTGCCATATAAGTTCAGCACGTATGTTGCCATCGGACTGGTCAACAGTATCTTGGTGAACAGATTGTTTGTAATGATGGGACTCTGGGATTTGGGAAAACCAGTGTAATTTCTTAGTGTTTACAGGCAAGTTTGAACCGAATCCCAATATATAATTCATTCTCGGGGAGAAATTCACGTTAGTCTTTGTTTAGGAATGGCTGGCACATTTAAATTCTCACATTGAACAGTAGCGTTAGTTTGTTACTTCCAGTTGCATCGTACTGAATTTAGTTTTTTTTGTGAACAGGTTTTTGGTTTGAATGTGTTTAGACAACAATGTCTGTTTACACAAGCTCAAGATATTTTAACGTTTTATTCTACAACATGAAATACATCAGTACATCAGTAATACCCCACTGATTTTACTTGTCTTGAAAAAGATGGTTGCTAAATGGGGTTAGAGATGTGTTCTGGGATATTAAATGTCATCACACTGAACGGGTAAACTCATCTACTCACGAGTCACTTTCACAGCCTCATTATGTTCAGAATCACACTCTTGCAAACTATTCTAACTCAAACTTTCCAACTAAGGATTGAAAGAGTTGTTAGAAGCTTAATGGTACTGAAGTCGTATGTCTGTGCACAAGTTTGTTTATAGCCCACGTTTAGCTTTTAACTTCTGGCAGTTGTATTTACGCTTGTTCATTTGTGGAGATTATCATGTTGAACAAAAAGTGTAAGAATCATAAACTTTTATTGGTCCCAGAGCTTATTTTCTGCAATAATCCAAAAGCCAATGGAAAAATCCTATTGGGTTTTTATCATCTTACCAGGGTGATGCTAACTTCCTGTTTTGGCCTACTAAATGACATCATCTCTGCAGTACTGTTGCTCAGACAGTCCTGCCATAAGCACTACTGGGTAAGTCAGTGCTTTAACATTACATATTTCACCTTTAAGCTCTTTTGACAGCGTCTATACAGCAAACTGTTGATTTCTTTTAATCATAACCTACATGTGAGTCTATAGTGCAAATAGGGCTGTAAGGCCCATAGACTTCCATTGTAAAAGCATTTTTATCAGGATAAACTGTCGCACAAGTTGATATTATTGTTTTCTGTGGTAATTACTAACTTGAATATTTCTTTTGATATTTTCCTAAAGACAGCGTCGCTTTAAAAGTTTAATTTTGCACTGAAAGCCAAAGATTAAAGATGAGGTCACTTCAACTGTGAAAATTAGTTTCAATAGGAATCCATGTAATCTGGAAATTCTTGTGAGGGCAAAAGTTTTCCCCGCACAGATTTCGTGACTGATTCAAGACGGTTGCACAAATTAATACATATATGGCGTGAATTTGGCAGGGTTGACCAACGGAAAGCTGCTTGAGTTGAAAGTGATTTCTGCATGAGTTGTGCTACACTACTGACAATGGGCCTTTTTGCCAGCAAAATATCGGCAAAATCTTGCAAATGTGACGTTAAGTCTGGTCCTTGAGGAAAAAGTTCAGTTTGGTGATGTCACAATGACAAGCTGATGTTAGCATTATCACAGATTATATTTAATGCTAATTTTTACTAACAGTGCTTTGACTGCCTAAAATCTACAAATTATCCTACTATTACTTTTTTTCTTTTACCACATGAATTTGATATTTATTACAAAATAATGAATAACATATTTTGTATATTGAGTGGTATGACTCAGGATGTGTTTATGAGCTTTTACAGATGTGTAAAAGAAAGAATAAACAGTAAAAATGTCTTCTCTCTCTGTTTGTTTTGTGTTTTATTGGTGTTGATGCTCTGAGGAGTGTTTGCTGTAGAGGGTTTAACAGTTCTTTATGACAAACACTACAGGAACCACAAACCCTCACAAATGCAGTGTACACACAGACCATCCTTTCACACACAAATTAAAGACGGCATAACAGCCTCTAATCATTCACCCTCTTAAATGTGTAGTGCAGACACGAGACATTACACACACCTACTCAACTTCTAACACTTAGAAGAATGTCAAAGGCATTAAATAGCTACTATGAAACCACAAAAATGGAAGTATGGGAAGCTATTTAGTTCATTTTAATCATATAAACTGAAGCCTTTGGATTCTTAAGATCATGAAAAACTGAAGTTCAGTCAAATGCATGTAAACAAGTCTGGTATCTGCTGGAAATCAGGTGGAGCCTGACTCTTTTGCCCTGACCTGTCTGATAACCTGTTAAACCGGACACTTCCTCACTATCATCAAATCAAACACACAGATTTGGGCTCGTTAATCAGTGATTAGGAGTCCTGTTTAACAAGTTACAGCTGAAATATACTCACAGACACAAGCCACTTTTAACATACCTGTGAATAATCCTATATAGCATACGCAAACACACACACTTGGTTTTCTAGCATCAGTGCAGCAAGTTTGCTTAAACTTCTGACAGTTCAGTGCCACATATCGTCATACAGGTAAACACAGCTTCATTCATCATCCAGCCATGATACGAATCTGATAGACTGCATGGGTTTAAGACCTTCAGGCCCGGTTTCACAGACAGGGCTTAGCCTAAACCAGGATTAGATCATAGTTCAATTAGGACATTTAAGTAATTTGCATTAACATGCCTTAGAAAAAACATTAATGGTGTGCATCTTGAGACAAAACAAAGGCACTGATATATTTTAAGATGATGTTTAATATATGAATAACATCCTAGCAGTGGACAAGCTGAGTTTTATTAAAACACTGATTTCTACCATGAGCATACAGTAACACGTGCTGTTGTGACTAGAACTCATTCTCCTAAAGACAGATGTGACCGTAATGTGTAGCTGTGGCTTCTGAAGGAGGAGCCCAAAGCGGAGGGGTGTGGCTGAGGTTATTTGCATTGTGACATCACAGGAAGGGTTCGATGTCGATATCGATGGCGGAGCAGGGCATGGTCAGCTCAAAACGACTGATGACATCAGGGTGAAGGACCCCGAGGTGTCCAATGCTTTTGCCACATGAAAAGATCTCAGCACATCGGCCGGGGAAGAAGGTGGAGTCTGTAAAAAGATGATGGAAATGAATTAAATATGAATCTAATCCTTCAGAATAACACACACAGTTATTTCAGTATGTATTAAATGCTATTTCACTATTTATTAAGACTTTGAATCGGCTTTTAATTTTATATTTTCAGTTTTTATTTTAATGTTAAAGTTTTAGTAATTTTGATTTTTTTGCTTTTGTCTTTTATTTTTGCTTTTGTCTGCTTTATTTTAATATTTACCTTTCATTTACGTTTGAGTAATTTTAGTACTTAAAATTAATATCAGCTTCTCAGAATCTCGTTTTTTCACTTAAAGTTTTTTATTAAATAAAATTATTATAATTTTTTTTTTTTTTTATAGTTTTAGTTAGAAATAACAACACTGAAAATACACTGAATATTTCACAATAAGACCAGGAACACGAATCAAGTAAATAAATAAAGGGTCAATTTTTATTTCATTAGACTTCAGATAGATTCTTCCATCCATCAGGTGGAAATAAAATGAGGAAAACCGAAATAAAACCTAATAAAAATAATCCAGTAATAAAAAAAAAAGTCCCACCAAATGAACTAACACTTCCTATTTCTATTTTATGTTTGCTGACCTACTGCAAGCACATAAACGCTGTTAAATATTAACCACTAAAATAAATCTTTGAATATGACTCCGAGAGCTCATAAAACAGGTGCACAACCGGATCACAGGAAGGACACCATGTCGACTTTTAACATTTATGACTCACCCTCTGCCGCCTGGATGTGGTATCCTTGGTTATGGCCCGGTTTGACATCCAGCAGCTGCATGACCCGGTCCAGAAGTCCATGGATGACTTCAAATCCTGGGCTCTTGTTGTAGTACACCGCACAGAGACGCCTGTTGTTACGGGCTCCTACGTCTGCCAGACACAAAGTTCAGTAACAGCATACTTATTAGCATGCATTACGTGATATGAGGACATCAAAAACACCTTTAGTTTCATCCTTCAGGACGACGTCTGAAATCTCAAACAGTTTGAGAGGAAGGGGCATCTTCCTGTTGGCAGCGAGCGTCTTCAGGAGTCCAGGAAGAAGAGAGGTACGCGCCACCTACAGGAAAGAACAGTTTAGTTAGTCAAATCTCACTACTAACTGATTTAAACCTGTGAAAGCACCCACTAGTGGACAAATGTGAGAAATGCCACTCGGACGTGTCAGTGTTTTTGTGGGTACCTGAAACTCTGCGCTCTTTGGGTTGGAGATGTGGACTGCTCTGGTTTCTGTGATGTTTTTCCTGAGTTTATCTGCGATATCTTCTTGTGAGCACTGCAGAGAGAGGAAAACACTGTCACATCATTGAAAAGATAACACAAAAAAAATAACACATTTGTTATATTGTTCTTGTAGCTGTTCACAAAAACAAATATACAGCACAACCAATGTTATCATTTGTTTTCAAATCAGACTTTAATGAGCAGTTCTTTAAAGCTGGCATGAATTGAAAATTCCTATTTTTAAGTGCATGCTATTTTTTTTTATTGATTCATCCTTGATTCATGGATATGTTTCAATATTTTTTTAAACAAATTATCACTTAAATTATAATTCAATAATCCATTATACTTGGATGTATGTCACAATACGAAAGAAAATGATTGAATGAAAATTTAAATGAACTCAAATTCAAGATTTATTAGTTTGAATCAGTTTTAAAAATGACTTGTTAAATCTGTCCTGGTTAATCTGGTTATGCCAGTCACCTTTTAAATGATTATATTTCAACAACGAATTGGAAAATGTAATTCTATCATTTAAAAGTCAGCATAAAAACTGATGTATGTGCAATTTAAATGTTTGTATACTACAGTTTTTAAATGTGTTGATTATTACATCTAAAAAATAAATAGCAATGGACTTTAATTTAATCTTTAATATGATATTATAGTAAATGTGCCATCTGAGAGAGATCCCTGTGTAGTTTACTGCATTAGTTGAGAAATTGTTTTCCTTAAGAAAAATTGACATGTACAGTACCTGATATTTATCCAAACAAATTGATATTGAATTTAATTTTAATGGTATCAAGACCTTGCGAATTGGAACAGATTTGATTTTTGAAATGTCTACCAAGCCCTAATAACAAGATCACTTATTTTAATGGTCAGAGAGAGCGAAAAATGGCCATAAAAACTAAATGACAAATGTTTAATTTCAAGAAACATTATAAATGGACTTCAGGAAGGAAAACATCCAGAATAAAAGAGAAAGGAGTGATTTCTAACCAGAGCGAATGTCAGCGCTTCAGTAAACCCAGCGGCTGCGAGATCTTGCCTCAGTAACTCTGTCAGCTTATTTAGAGGGAGCTGCGAATATAAAAACACATGTGTAAGAGCCATAACGTCAGCACTGAATCTGATCTCAAGTTTAATTGGTCAGAATGAATGGTACTCTCAAACCTGATTGGCTACGGTGTACGTGCGCGGTGTGCTCCTGACGATGTTGTTGAAGCCGTACGCTATGGCGGCGTCCTCCATGATGTCACAGGCGTGGATGACATCAGCGCGCGTGGGCGGGATCTCAACCTGGATCAGATCGCCCTCACCGCTGACCTCTGACCTCAAACACATCCGGGTCAGCAGCTGAGCGATGCTTTCTGCTGATTCACTGAGAAACAACACCGAGAGTGTGATCAGGCTTCAATCGTTTGACCGAAGCTGAGAAAGAAATCCGTCATCTCTACTGAGCTCAAATGAAAGATTTATAATGTGCTCACTTGATGCCAACTCTTTTGTTGATGAAGTCCCCAGACAGCGTCTCTGTCCTGTACGCCAGCTCCTGAAGTCAAAGTCAGCAGATAACAAAATTATTATTACTAATAATGACATGATTTTTTCTTTAAAGCCAAACTAATGTTGCTTAAATCTGGATTTAATATTTAGTCCTTCATACAAAGTTAAGCTTTATCAACAGCATCTGTAGCACAAAAATTTCTTGGTTTCGTTTTTATTTAAAAAATAAATTAATACTTTTATTTAGCAAGCATGCATTAAATTGACTTTATAATCTTATGAAACATTTCTATTTCAAATAAATGATTTTGTTATTTAGATTTAATTTTCCTGAAAAACAAGTATCATCGTTTCCAAAAATATATGAAGCAGCACAATTGTTTTCAACATTGATAATAATCAGAAAGTTTGTGCTACTGATATAATTCCTGTGGGCGCTTGACAGATCACATCACAATCCTCATGTGGATATTGTGCGAGAGTTAAATGATCATCACCATCAATAGAGCTTAACTTGTATACTTAACTTGAATATTTCATTAAAGAAATAAAAAAATGCTAAGTTTGTCAGTATCTCACCCTTTCTTTGTTGTGTGGAACACAAAAGAAGGTAGTTTGAAGAATGTTGGTAACAAACAGTTTCGGTTCCCATTATATTTTTGACCATACAATGGAAGTCAATGGGAAACAAAACTGCTTGGTTACCAACATTCTTAAAACTATCTTCTTGTGTGTTCCACAGAAGAAAGAAAGGATGAGTAAATGACATGAAGTTCATTTTTGGGTGAACTCTTCCTTTAATTCCAGTGTAGTTGTGTGGTTAGTTAGTGTAATTAATATCAAGTTTAAAACTGAATACATACAGGATACACACACAGTCTGCCATCAGGATAAACAACCTCTGCCTCCTCAACCCTGAATAAAGAGACGGTGTTAAATCAAACATTTCAGTACTGAACAACACTGGGTGAATCCAAACTAGAGATGCTATAAAACAATATAGAGTGTGTAACTTTATACTCACGTGAATGGTTCATCGCAGTATTCACTAAACATGGTCACTACCATGTCCAGCGTGTTCTTTGCCTGCAAACACACACAGAAAACGTTTTTCATGTTTAAAAGCATGCTGTAGTTCTTAGCTACTTTTGTGAATTATTTGATGAACAGAAATTTCAAAAGAACAGCAGTCATTTGTAATATTATAAATGTCTTTACTGTCACTTTTGAGCCATTTAATGCATAATTTCTGAATAGAAGTATTCATTTCTATAAAAAAAAATCTTACAGATGTTTGAACTGTAGTGTATATTGTATTATTACAAAATAGTACTAAAAACATTATAACAGTAAAACGGTTTACCTTTGTGAGGTCTGTGGCCGTGCACTCAATGAAAATGTTCTTTGTGTTTAATGAGATTTTGCTGTGGTCCCCTGAGAGAGAAATGCAAAACTTTAGACTAACAGTGTTTAAAAAACAGATCTATCTGCAGAAAACTGGACAAAAAAAATGGAGTATGTGTGTGCACATCTATCCACGCTCCTGTGAATGCACACTGTATGTGTGTATGTAACTCACCGTTGATGATTGGAGGCATAGACAGGACGATTCCATTACTGTCGTATATGATGGGGTAGAGAGGTTCACTCTCGATAATGTGCAGGTAGTGCCTCAGATGACTGTCAGTCTACAAGACATTAAATATTCAAAACAAAAAACTTAACATTAACAGTAAGATTGATGAGATTTGTTTTAACTTGTTAAATGATGCAGTCTGGGGAAAATACTCAACAGACATACAAGATTACACATAAATATGTTGGCAAATAAGCTACTGATATACTAACCAATCAGATTTCACTTCACAGAAGGACACTTGACTGACTGTGGCCAATCAGAATCCATCTGGCCCAGCATTATTTGTGCATCATTGATGTACTATTATAGTTATTGTTAATATGTTGAATTTGTTTTTATTTTTTATATTTTCTGATTTCATTTTAATTTAAAAGTTTGTTGTTTTTGTTTTTTTCTTATTTAATTAGCCTATATAGTTTTTAGTTTTAGTTATGTTAGTAATTTAGCTTAAATTAAACGAAAATTAGAAATGTTGCCCTATTATAGTTGTAGTTAATATTTTGAATATTTTTATATTTTCTATAGTTTTCATTTTAATTTCATTTAAAAGTTTTAGAGATTGCATGCTTTTGTTATTTTTATTAAATATGTCCCTACAGTCTTTAAGTTTTGTAGATATTTTAATACTTCAACTGAAAATAGAAAAATGTTGCTCTATTATAGTTTTTGTTAATATTTTGAGTAAAATGTTCTTAATACATTGTTTCTTTTACAATTTCCTTAAACTTTTGGTAACTTTGTTGTTTTTATCATTTTTATTATTATTTTATTTATGTCTATCAAGGTTTTTTTTAGTTTTAGTTTTTAATTTTAGTTATTTTAGTACTTCAACCTAAACTAAACGAAAATGAGAAATGTTGCCATGGCAACTAGCGGAATTTTTTATTTTATTTTTTTAAATATTTTATTTTATTTGAAGTAATAAATGCTTTTTCTGATTTTAGTTAATGGTAATAACCCTGATCTGGCCAGAACAACCAATCAAATCTCACCTTATAGAGACTCATGAGCTCAGTGGCGGTGTACTCTTTGCTCTGATTGAGCGGTTTGAAGCGGATATCACCGGGAGGTTTGGCTGTGTACGTGAATGGACCAGAGATGGTGTCTAAATCATGAGTTCCTATGGCAACCAGGGTCCTTTTCCTGATGAGAGAAGAGAGTGTTAAACATCAGAATCGACAGTGCTACTTCTCTCAAAGCAGTGTTGACTCACCTGCAGATGTTCTGGTGCAGCTTCTCCTGCAGCTCTATGAAGCTCTCGTATCGTTCCTGAGTGAAGGTGATGTTACGCAGTACAGCTGCTACAGCGTGTGGCCTCACAGACGCCGTCTAGATAAACACGTAACATTATCTAATATCAGCACCGCAACCATTACGTTCATTTAAATGATCTCTCTCCATTCTTCACTACGGCTGATGGTTTCTCACTGTACTTAAGCTCTTAAGAGATCAATATAATTAAACCTCTAAGCTGAAATATGACACTGATATGAACCTCCTCAGTTATGACCAGCCGCTGAGGCTCTCCTCCGTTCGCCGGACTCACACGCTTGTACCGGGGAGCTTCCAACCTACAAACACAACAAAACCAGTCATATAAAGACCATAACACTCAACCAGGACCACAAACACTGAGTCTTACTTCTCCTTGAAGACCTGCAGACCCCTGACGAGACCCTCCAGACACAGGAGATCATAGCGGTTAGCTGGCACGTCGATCTTATACAGCACAACATCAGACGCTCCTTCTGCCTTGTCATCTCCCTGTTCACGGCTTAAGATTTCCTTCTCTGATGTCTAGACATTGAGAGACAGACAAAATAATCTGATTTTTAATTCAAATTAAATGTTTCAATTTTAAATTAAAATTAATCAGTAGCTCTCACATCGGTTTTGGAAAATAACACAAATTTCTGTAATGATATCCTAAATATTTATTTTATTATATAAATCATTTATAATTATATATAACTGAATTACTATCTGTCTGTCGATATATCTATCTATCTATCTATATATATATATAGCATATCAAAATTACACTTTACTATATTATGTAAACAATAGGAAAGAATATGTATGATATTACAAAAATGCATATTCTTATATTATAAATATTAGAAGTTATTTATATATATATATATATATATATATATAATGTATTTACTATAAATAAGTAATATGTAAACTATATAATTTTAACATTTCTAAAATGATAGGTGGATCCTGTTGTCAAACACAAAAAAATCCACATCTAGGCACTCATATAAGGAAAGTAAAAAAGTTAAGTAAGCAAAGTAAAAAGCCTTTATTCTAGGACAGGGCTACATATTAAAAATACATCAATGCGTATCAGCCCAAACAGGCCTTCGTCAGGGTGTTGATTTTTTCTTTGATTATATTAAAATTTCTGTTTATAAATATATACATTTATTGTTTTTTACATTTTATTATTACTATAACACACACACATATGTATAACATTACATAGATTCTAAAACCCTTTAATAACAAAGGCAGTTTGTAAACAAATATAGTTTTTCATATGACTTACGATTTCGTCCAGCTCGAGGCCAAACTCGAAACATAGTTCATCAAATTCTTCATCAGCTAAAATGTGAATAGAAAATAAAATACATTTAAAATAAAGAATTACTTAAAGCCTGAAATTCTGAGTCGCATTATGATTGCGTCATCGATGGGTTTCCAATTTGACACCTCAGCTTTTCAAATGAATGAAGAATAAAAACTACATTACAAGTCATAAAGCATTACAGTATTCAAGCAGCACCAGACTAGAAAATTACATATTAAATATAAAACAAAATCTTCAATGAAGTCGGTAAAATCTCGGAATAATTTGAATCTGATGCAATCGCTGCGACACACCGGAAAACGTATTTTAAATTTGTTTTGAGTCTCAAAATGAATTCGTTCAGTAATGATGAGATGGACCAGTAGAATATGTGATCTATAAAATGTAATCTGTTTTATTAAGATATTCCTCATCGTTTTCCCAGATGCAGACACAATCAGCCAATCACACACACGCACATTGAGCATTATGAGCACATTTTCCCTGCTAACAACACACTCGTGAATGCGCTCGCTTTTATAAAACACAAACATGTTAAACACTTACTGTATTTTTGCCCCAGAGCTTCAAAGAGCAGATCTCTCTTCACGCTGACTGTCGGCATGGTCGCAGCTGATCACCGGGGTCTGATCGGATCTGGAGGGTCGAGTGTCACAGGAACTCTACATTTCAAAATAAAAGACCACATAAAACAACATGATGGGAAAGGCCTAGATAAAAAAAAAAAAAAAAAAAAAATATCAAAGTCCCAACTGGACACTCGAAAATTCACTTTGACATGCCATACTAAGCTTCTTAAATTTTGAAGAGATTATTTTAATAATTTTTAATTTGTATATTTTATATGACGGAGATTTTTGGGGATCTTTAATTAATTAATTTATATATTTATTCATTTATATAATATTCGGGATGGGGATATTGCCCGATATCTGTGTTACAATATTGCTGAAATGAATAAACAAATATATAATGTATTATATATTCTGGGTATATTTTCTGTCCGTGATCTCTACAGTTGTTCTCCGGTCCGCGGTGTGGCGCTCTCTCCCCGCGCGCTCATCACACATCAACGTTCGCGGAAGGTTGTGTTGAGTTTCTGAGCGTCAATCTCATGCGGCCTCCAATTCAAAAATCCAGTTTACACATGTTTATTCTGTCCAGGAGAATATATCCAAAGATATATTGAGTTAATAACGCTCATGGACATGGAAGCGGTGAACGCCTTTAACGGGGAGGTGAGAATTAGCGTTTTATTTGCCGTTTAGCCTTTACCATTAGCCGAGCGCGCGCGCCGAGCGACTCCAAAACAATTCCTGTTTATGTTTGTTTGTTGTTCACTGATGGATAAATGTCATAGTTTTTTGTAGCTTAATATTCTAAAGTCAAATTAAACCCGAAATATGGTTAAACTGATGTGATATTAGTATGAATGAATTTAGTTTGTTTAGTGACCTTCCACCTGTACGTGCTGTTAAACTGCGCTTCATTAAAAATTAGTTTGAGTGCTTACAGCACGTTTATGGTTTATAGAGAGATTATTCAAGTGATACATAATATTTTAAGTGATTTAATCTAGTTTTCCCTGTTTGTGGCGTTAGAATTGAATGTAGAGAGAAAGCAGTGGCGCCCCCTGTAGAGTCAGATACTTGATCAACTTTATCGATGATTTAATCAAGTGTTATAAAGGTGTTTCTGAGCTAAAAAAAAAAGACATTTTCATTGAGTTTGTTATGAGGTTAAATGCGTGTTTTATTCATTTTGACGTTATCTATGTTCTCAGAGTTTTTTTTTAGATTGAGTTGGCCAGTAACTGAGCTGAAAGTTTTGCATGTCATTTCGGATGTTTTGGTCTCAGTTCTTTCTTGGTCTACATTTCTTGTGAGGGTAAATTTGACATTTCTTCATCCTGCTTACTACCCTGTAGATGCTGTCCATGATGGACATGACTCCCCCGATCTCTCGAGCCCAAATGATGTCTGTAACCAAAGCAGGAATCAAAGCTATCAAGGTAAGTCAGGACGGAAATAGGAAAGGGAAGGGATTTTGATAAATTATGAAGAATTATTTGAATGTTCCTTTTATTTTGAGTTTGCAGTGATTCTTTTGTCTAAAAATGGGTTTAAAGAATCTGTTTTACAAGCACAGTCATATACGGATTGTGTTTAAAAGAATAGTTCACATTAAAATGAAAATTTGCTGAAAATTAAATCAACCTCATGGATCCTCTGCAGTGAATGGGTGCCGTCAGAATGAGAGTAAAACATCACAATAATCCACAAGTAATCCACATGACTCCAGTCCATCAATTAACATCTTGTGAAGCCAAAAGTTTCTTGTTTGTAAGAAATAAATCCATCAAGATGTTTTTAACTTAAAATCATTGTTTTCTGGCTAAAACACAAGACCTCTATCCATAATGTTACTTTCTCCAGTGGCAAACTCATCTCATCTAAATCAGGAGAGAAATAAGCACAGATCAAGCACGGTTTACAATTGAAAATAAATATATCAGTGGGTTTTGATGTACGAGGGCAACAGGTGATGAACTTTTTCACTGGAGGAAGAGTTTTTCTGGTCTTGTATTTTTGCCAGAAGCAACCAAATAAGCTGCTTGGACTCTGACGGCATCCGTTCATTTTATACGGTAGAAGAGAAATGAATTAAGATTCTCATTTAAGCCCAGTTTTAATGTGTTGTCTGTTTATTGATTTTGATGGTTAAACCTGATAGTTTATTGATTTTTTCCCCCTTTTATTTCTCATAGCTATTGGTGTTTTGGCATTCTTTGTGACCACACTTTAAATACACAGCACTTACATTTCTGTTAACATTTTGTTGAATTTTTCTTTTGTGACTGAGTTTTATGATTTATTTGCTTTGTTAGCTTTACAAGCACGTTGTTCAGATCGTGGAGAAGTTCATCAAGAGGGTATGTAATAAATATACTGACATTCTTGTACTGATGATTGCTGTTATGGGAAGGTAAAGATTGAATGTGTTTCTTTTCTCCATCAGTGTAAACCAGACCTAAAGGTCGCTGGTCTCTATGTGGTCGACTCAATTATTCGACAGTCACGCCATCAGTTCGGCACAGACAAAGATGTGTTCGGTCCGAGGTTTTTGAAAAACTTCACTGTTACATTTCAGAACCTTTACCAGTGCCCTGCCGATGACAAGGTACTGAGTAATTACATCCAGAATATACAGTGAAATGACGGTGAGATGTTTCTGTGCTGATGAATTTTATTGGTGGACTTATTTTGTTGAAACGTAGGGGAAGATATTGCGTGTGTTGAATCTGTGGCAGAAGAATGACGTGTTCAGCATGGACATCATTCAGCCGCTGTTAGACATGGCCATAGTTCCTGTACTCCCTGTTGTGGAGAATGGAATCACAGCCGCCGGTAAATGAGCACAAGAATTAAATGTTGGTTTATGTCATTATGCTTTTTGTGTACAAATACTCTTTTGGTTTTGTATCAGGCCTTTTGAGTCAAAGACTTTACATTTACACTACCGTTCAAAAGTTTGGGATTGGTAAGATTTCTCTTCAAGGCTGCATTTGTTTGATCAAAAATACAGTAAAAACTGTAATATTGTGAAAATAATTCAAAATAATAATTCAAAATAACTGTTTTGTGTTGTAATATGTTTTAAACTCCTTTGACACAAAGCTGAATTTTCAACATCATTACTCCAGTCTTCAGTGGTGTCACTTTCAACTGTTGTGCTGCTTCATTTTTGTGGAAACCATCCAGATGATCTATTTTTTCTGAATTCTTTGAATAGAAAGTTCAAAGGAACAGTATTTATTTGAAAGAAATCTTTTGTAACATTATAAATGTCTTTTCTGTAAATTTTGATGAATTTCATTGCGTTTCTTTCAACAACAACAAAAATCTTACAGAGCCTAAACTTGTGAATAGTAGTGCATATACTTGGCTGAATTGTTACAGTAACTTGTATCTAGGGCTGTGCAATTAATCGCATGCGATTCTCACGCGCATCTCGTCAGTAAAGCCGGTTCCGTGATTGGCGCTAAATCGCCATCACCTGCTTTCAAATGGAGCGGCAGTTAATACAGAGCCGTAGTTCACTGACAAGCTAGGCACTATCGCGTTTATAATCGCAGATGAATCGCATTCGATTATGAACGCAATATTGCCTAGCTTGTCAGTGAACTAGGGTTGTCACGATACCATAAAAATGTCTTACGATACTATACCAGCTGAAGTATCACGATACCAAGTAGTATCACGATACCATGCAGTATTGTGTTAATTTAAAATTCAGTTCTACAAAATGAATCAAAATTTCATAAATAAATAGATGTAAATGAAAACAGACAATATTTTTCTCTGAATACTTAATTAATGTGAATGAATGACTGGCTATTGTTATCCATGAAATGATCTAAACAAATCTTAGCACTGCACAGAAGCTGCATGATGTGACATTTAGATGTGCATTTATACATTTAGACTGTATTTATAATTGCATAAATAAAGTTATGAGATTAATGTTTTAAATACTAAATTCTGAATATAGAAATATGTTGGAAAATAATGTAATATGCCTACTTTTAGATGGGAAACTTAAAACGGCCAGCAGGTGGCAGAAGTTCGTGATTGAATCACTGAGTCATTCAAACGATGCTTTCAAAACGGCTGAATCCTTCAGGAGCGAATCAAATGACTGTTTTTATGAATGGTTTAGTGAATCAGTGATTCAGAGACAACGCGGATTCGGATTCAAACACAGAAACGAAACAAAAACAGCACTCTTGCTCGTGTCATATTGCCGAACTGTCAGGAGCATTTTTTGCTCGCATATCTTGAAATTTCCAAGTTAGCAGCATGTATATTAAAACATAACATTATAAATGAATAAATATATATATATATATATATAATGATAAGAACCAAGTGCAAAGCCGCTATGTTGATGAATGGAATTGCGTTCGTGATCGCAAAGATGCTTCCAGAAACGAACTATTACACCTGTTCTAGAAGTGGTCAAATTAATAAAACTGCGATAATACTTTCTTGCAAGATATTATGATGTTGAATAAGTGATGTTTGAGCTGCTGTTTTTTAAAATGACATCAGACGGTCTGAATCACGACCCTTTCTTCTGATAAACTGCAGCATGAACAACGACGTGCAAGTGCAACTTCTCATTGCAAACTGAACTGAAGCGTCGGGAAACACTCAATACCATATAAAGCGTATACACAGACTATACTACACAGAGCACAGCAGAATAACGTTTGGCAATCAACTTGTAATGTTTCTGCTGGCATGCATGTTCAACGTTTGAACGTTTAAAACAGTGTTGCTGCCGTGCATACTACATATCTTACGGTACTACTTTATGGACGATACTACCGTTTAAAAAATGCGATGGCACCGCGGGTATTTTTAAGCTTTAGTATCGCGATACTACCGTAGTACCGGTGTATCGTGCAACCCTACAGTGAACTACGGCTCTGTGTATTAACTGCCGGTGATGGCTATTTAGCGCCAATCACGGAACCGGCTTTACTGACGAGATGCGCATGAGAATCGCATGCGATTAATTGCACAGCCCTACTTGTATCCTATTCAAACTAGCAGCCTGTTAAACTGCAGTTTTCATGTCTTTTCGTAGCGCCATCAACCGTGCCAATGCCAGTGGAATCGGCAGTGCCAGCACCGGCACCAGCAGTTGAGATGGCAGCATCCCCGCCCTCCCTTCAGAACCCAGTGGCCCTTGCTGCAGTCGCCCAGCTCCTCCAGGGCACAGGGGGCGTCGAGGTAAAACAACACTCACTGCACTCAACGGCTTTCTCTATGAAAACTGGTTCTTTATGAAAAACGGACTTGATTATTCAAGTAACAGATTGAGCATAAGATTTTGAAGGAGTGCAAAGGAGCAAACAGGCACACTGTAAAAAAAAAATTTTTTAGAAATTGTAAATAAAAAAAAAAATTATTGGAGTATGTTCTTGAAAACTATTTCAGTCTTTCTACTTCAAAATGTCTTTTTTAGTTCTAAGGATTGTTGTTTCTTTGTAATTCCTTGTGAAATTTACTAGCAGTTTCTGAGTAAAAACTGTTTAAAAATACATACTATAGGTTGCACTAGGGGTGTGCGATATGACGATTTTTGATCGTGGATGATAAAAATGTCTCCACGATCTGCTTTTGAAGAAATATCATAGTATCGTGCTACAGCGTATATTCTATCAGTTGCAGTTCTGGCTCCTCCGTATCAATATACTGTACAACGCCACATACATTCACATCAGTGTTAACTCAGCGGTAGAGTTACTCTCACGGGACACTGCACTTATTCGCAATCACAAAAGTACATTATTTGCATGTGCTTTAAAGCCTTACTGGTTAAACGTCTCATTCACATGCTGTTCTGACGTGGGCTTTTTTTGAGCCTGTAACGTTACACCTGAAGTGTGCGCACTAAAAAAAACCCTGTTAAACAGCGCCTGATCACTGAACTAAGTTATCTTTAGCGCCAATACTGTCAAAACACACAAGGTTTATGTATAGGCTCAGTTGGTTATGTCTAAAATAAATGTAAACAGCTGAGAGAAAACGGATGCGTGCCTGTGTTTTTAGATGCGTGCAGCACTTAACGGGACAGTACTAAACCAGGGCTCGCAAAATCGCTAGCCCGACGTGCTAGCTATTGTGTTTTCCAGTCGGGCTACCAAATGGTATCACTGCCCTGCCCGACAGACTACCTCCCCGCGGGTTCTTAACTCCTAAAGTGAGTTGTATCAAACTTAACGTTAAATGGTATAAGAAATGTAATTATATTTTCAAGATTTCTACAGTTGGGGACGGAAAGACAAGAGTCACGATACTGGATTCAACTTCAAAAGGCAATGATGTCATTGAATAAATATGAGCTGCACTTTTCAAGTCAAAACGCAGCGCATATGTCTTTATTTGAATGTATCTGAAGGGAACCGACTGTCCTCAGAAATGTGTTGTTGGCAATTTAATTTCATTTTAGTTATAATTCCTGATTAAGCAGCTTTTATGAGCACAGAGCTGCTTTGTGTCCAATCGTTACCGGGGAAACCGCAATATTTCAGCGCTCCTAAAGCGCCACCTCATGGCAGAGAATGAATTTGCATATCCAATAAGCCTGTCTTGCCATTTATGGTCAGATCAATGCAAATATCAACTCAGCAAACAAAGAGTTCTAAATGAGAAAGAAGTTAATGTGCCTTCTAAAAATCTAAACAATTAAGACAGTAATATTTATGTTTTAAATTAACAATTTATATGCTTGATTTATCCCTTTTCATAAAAATGGTCTAAAGGCTGAAATGCTGTTGTATAAGATTTCTGTTTTTGTGAAAAACTGTTTCTGAACTGTAAATCATGTAATTTTATGGCTCAATACTCTGTTACCATAGACATTGTCCAACCCCGCTCACACTGTTCATTTTACTTGTGCAGCTCTTAAAATGGGTCATAAATTGCCTTAAATTTATTTTTTAAAATTCTGCAGATACCCTGCAAATAGTGAAATAAAATTCCTTCCTTCATATTTGCTGATATTTGTGTATTGAAAATATTTTTGATTAATTTAAACTCCTGTCTGATTTTCTCTCTCTCTCTCTATATATATATATATATATATATATACATATACATATACAGTGGGAACGGAAAGTATTCAGACCCCCTTAAATTTTTCACTCTTTGTTATATTGCAGCCATTTGCTAAAATCATTTAAGTTCTTTTTTTTTTCCTCATTAATGTACACACAGCACCCCATATTGACAGAAAAACACAGAATTGTTGACATTTTTGCAGATTTATTAAAAAAGAAAAACTGAAATATCACATGGTCCTAAGTATTCAGACCCTTTGCTCAGTATTTAGTAGAAGCACCCTTTTGATTTAATACAGCCATGAGTCTTTTTGGGAAAGATGCAACAAGTTTTTCACACCTGGATTTGGGGATCCTCTGCCATTCCTCCTTGCAGATCCTCTCCAGTTCTGTCAGGTTGGATGGTAAACGTTGGTGGACAGCCATTTTTAGGTCTCTCCAGAGATGCTCAATTGGGTTTAAGTCAGGGCTCTGGCTGGGCCATTCAAGAACAGTCACGGAGTTGTTGTGAAGCCACTCCTTCGTTATTTTAGCTGTGTGCTTAGGGTCATTGTCTTGTTGGAAGGTAAACCTTCGGCCCAGTCTGAGGTCCTGAGCACTCTGGAGAAGGTTTTCGTCCAGGATATCCCTGTACTTGGCCGCATTCATCTTTCCCTCGATTGCAAGTCCTGTCCCTGCAGCTGAAAAACACCCCCACAGCATGATGCTGCCACCACCATGCTTCACTGTTGGGACTGTATTGGACAGGTGATGAGCAGTGCCTGGTTTTCTCCACACATACCGCTTAGAATTAAGGCCAAAAAGTTCTATCTTGGTCTCATCAGACCAGAGAATCTTATTTGTCACCATCTTGGAGTCCTTCAGGTGTTTTTTAGCAAACTCCATGCGGGCTTTCATGTGTCTTGCACTGAGGAGAGGCTTCCGTCGGGCCACTCTGCCATAAAGCCCCGACTGGTGGAGGGCTGCAGTGATGGTAGACTTTCTACAACTTTCTCCCATCTCCGGAATGCATCTCTGGAGCTCAGCCACAGTGATCTTTGGATTCTTCTTTACCTCTCTCACCAAGGCTCTTCTCCCCCGATAGCTCAGTTTGGCCGGACGGCCAGCTCTAGGAAGGGTTCTGGTCGTCCCAAACGTCTTCCATTTAAGGATTATGGAGGCCACTGTGCTCTTAGGAACCTTAAGTGCAGTAGAAATTTTTTTGTAACCTTGGCCAGATCTGTGCCTTGCCACAATTCTGTCTCTGAGCTCTTCAGGCAGTTCCTTTGACCTCATGATTCTCATTTGCTCTGACATGCACTGTGAGCTGTAAGGTCTTATATAGACAGGTGTGTGGCTTTCCTAATCAAGTCCAATCAGTATAATCAAACACAGCTGGACTCAAATGAAGGTGTAGAACCATCTCAAGGATGATCAGAAGAAATGGACAGCACCTGAGTTAAATATATGAGTGTCACAGCAAAGGGTCTGAATACTTAGGACCATGTGATATTTCAGTTTTTCTTTTTTAATACATCTGCAAAAATGTCAACAATTCTGTGTTTTTCTGTCAATATGGGGTGCTGTGTACATTAATGAGGAAAAAAAATGAACTTAAATGATTTTAGCAAATGGCTGCAATATAACAAAGAGTGAAAAATTTAAGGGGGTCTGAATACTTTCCGTACCCACTGTATATATATATAATTAATTAATTAATTATTATTATTTATTTATTTTAAAGGTCTTTTTTTTTTTATTTGGGCTAGTTAAATTAATTTTCAGGCTACCAAAATCTGAAGAGTACTTGTCCAAAGGGCTACCAGGGATTTTGAAATTTTGCGAGCCCTGTAAACATGCTACCGACTGTCATTAAAGGGATAGTTCACCCTAAAATTTAATTTCTGCCGTTATTTACTCACTCACATGTTGTCCCAAACCTGTATTAATTTCTTTCTTGTGCTGAACACAAAAGAAGATATTTTGAAGAATGTGGGTAACCAGGGGACCAGCAACTGTTTGGTTTTCCGCATTCTTCAAAATAGCATTTATTTTCAGCAGAAGAAAGAAACACATTCAGGTTTAAAACAACTTTTGAGTGAGTAAATGATGGTATAAAAATAAAACACTATTTTTATTTTTGGGTGAATTATTACTTTGATGTTAATAAAACACCAAAACACAAAGAGAAAAATCACTCACTACTCTTGACTGAAAAACTTTAATACAGTTTCTTTAATAGGAATCAATATATATAGTGATTATTTTTATATTTGTTCATTCAATTTATTGAATGCTCCTGCTAAATACACCTATTGTACCTGAAAATAAAACACTTGTTTGTTTTATTTGTATTTTATGTGTATTTGTTATGTGTATCTTTCTTCAAATTTTTTTAGTAACAGATAAAATAATGACAGATTTTTATCTTCGCCCACTTTGGCCTAAATATCCCCCATTCTTTTTTTATATTTTGTTACATTGAAAGGCTTTGTCTTTATAATAGGGAAATTAGTTTGGCTGTAATGCTCAAACAACTTGCAAAATATAAAAACCAACATGACAAAGAATTGTGATAAAATCGTGAATCGTGATATTTAAAAAAAAATAAAAAAAGAATCGTGATATGATATTTTTGCCATATCGCCCACCCCTAGGTTGCACATTTCCCCTGTTTTTCTCATCTAGCCATTAGAGATGCTTGACTTTCTCCATAGTGTTAATGAACAAAAACAAAAAAAATAAATGAGAATATAAAATAAAAAACTGAAATGTTTGTGTTTGTGCGTCAGTTACAGCAGCTGATCCACACTCTCCAGCAGGCCGGAGGGGCGGGGCTTCCTCAGCCCACTGCCCCGCCCCCTGAGCAGAAACCATCATTAGCTAAGGTAAGCAGTCTGAATCTGAATGGTTCAATTTGATGCTTTACAACCATTTTGACATAACCCACATATCCTTGTATATCTGGTTAGGGAATGAATAGAGTAGAATCTGGAAGATATCAGCCTTATCTCGCTGTTCTTATGCTATATAGAAACCACGGTGTGAACGCGTGGTTTAGAGCTATTAAATCACTGCCTGTAACATTGTGTTTCTGGTTCGACTCAGTCTCTGCTGGATCGATTTGATTATGATGATGACCCCGAACCTGTGGAGGAAAAGACTGAACCAGCCCCTGCTGCTCCCATTACAATGTAGGACATAATAAACTCTCATTCCTCCCTGTTCACATACAGTTAAGTCTTTTTCTAGAATTTATTTAATATTGTCACTCTTTACAGAAACCTCCCACCAGAATTACAACAAGCTCTGCAAGCTCATCTTCTTAGCCAAATCGTTAACCAGGTATTTACTTTTTTAGAGCTTTAAAGAATATGGACATGTCAAAATAATGTATGTAATACATTAATTATATTTAATAATACAAAGTGTTTGTTCATGTCCAGACGCAGATGCAGGGTCAGATGGTGTCACAGGGTCAAGTGCCGTCCCAGGATCAGATGGCACCTCAGGACTTCCCAGCGATGGTTCAGACCCAGATACCAGATAATATTCCTCAAGTGTTTGATGAGAGTGTCATACAGCCCGGTACAACCCAGCAGGTATAGATCATTGTATCTGCACCTTTACCAGATGTTAATGTCTCTCGTAAAGCAAGATGTCCTCCCCAGTCTAAGTAGAGCTCATATTGAAACTTAAATGGGGTGCCTTTAAAATTAATTTTATTTTTCCCTAAATTCCATTTCATTTTAATTTCTCACGATTCTGCTCATTGGTTACATTTTAGTAATGAAAAACGTATCTCCTGAAACTTCTACAAATTAACAACAATTCATTAAAAATGTAACAAAACATTTTTTTTTAGGGCTCTGTGAAATGTTTTTTTTTTTCCTAATTTTTTCTGTAATCCATTTTAATGGTTTAATAAAATTTAGTTTTTATAAATTATCAAAAAGCATGCCTAATCAACTAAATTGAAACTTTAAAATTTTTGTTTTTATTTTTTCTGAAATTTTGTTGTCTGTTTTTATTTTATTTTTTTGTTTTTTTACTATCAAACTGGTGGTAATCAAATGAGGCCATGAAACATTAACAATTTAATACATTTTTTAAAATGTAATAAAAAAAGTACACATCACTGTTTGATTAGGTATACAGCCATACTTTTCATTTATTCATCCAAAATTTGTGGAATTCTGTGATTCCGTGTTATAACATAAATTCCATTTTTATGATTGTGCTCCGTGATTTCTGCATCATGAAATTCATAGGGCCATACTTGCTAAAATCATTCTGAACTTTCTGACGTAGGACTGCCAACATCAGTGAGGCTAAAATACATGCAATACATAAAATAAATACATTATGTTTTTGACTCATTTCAGGCTTCAGCTGAGAGTGAACGCTCGGTGCATGATGGGAGAGATCGAAGACACAGCAGACGGACGAGATCAAGGTATGTTTGAATGAATGCTCTTGAACATAAAGTCTCTTAAAAAGATTGTGTTTTCATTTTCAAATGTTGTGTCTCTCCAGGTCTCCAAAGAGACGATCGTCATCACGTTCACGAAGATCGCGGTCCGGTTCACGTTCCCGCCGAGAACGGTCGAGGTATCACCGCACGCGTTCTCGATCCAGAGAGCGGCGAGGCCGGTCCCCACCGGCGCGATCAGAGGAGAGGAGAGACAGGGAGAAAGAGCGAGAGCGACGACAGAAAGGACTTCCGTCCATCAAGAAGGAAACTCTCAGCGGTGAGAACACAACCTTATCTTATATAATTGTGCCTTAAACATGAAGGAGGATTTATAGCTGTCTTTTTTAGCACTGATCATAAATGTTATGTGTCAACTTATTGTGTTATTGTTCTGATATGCTGTTCAGGAGTGTTTTTGTTTTTATTGTTTTAGTGTGCAGTACTACATTATGGATTGGACAGCTGGACAAAAAGACTCAGCAGCAGGACATCATGAGTCTAATGGAGGAGTTTGGACAGATTGAGTCCATCAACGTGAGTATAGATCAATCATGTAAATGTACATCACTGTTCAAAATATTAGGGTCAGAATGATTTTTTTTATTATTTACTCAGAAAGAATGTGTAAAGTAACAGTAAAGTCATTTATATTGTTAAAAGATTTATATTTCAAATAAATGTGTTTCTTGAACTTTCTATTCATCAAAGAGTCCTGAAAGAGTGTATCACAGTTTCTACAAAAATATAAAGCAGCACAACTGTTTTCAAAATGAATAATGATAAATGTTTCTTGAGCAGCAAATAATCATATTATGAATGATTTCTATAGAATGTATATAGAATGATTTCTGAAGGATCATGTGACACTGAAGACTGGAGTAATGATGCTGAAAATTCAGCTTTGATCACAGGAATACATTTCATTTTGAAATATATCTTCTAAGCAAACTCTTTTGACCCTTCTGATGCATTATATGCATCACATGTAAAGAAGGCAGTCCCAGAATGCATTGCATTTTATGTGTATTACAACATGGTTTTGTTCACTTATAATCCACGGGTTATTTTTAAATGTTGCGTATGAGACTCGGATAGGTCTCTTACATAGTTCCATTTCAGTTAGGATGCAGCTGTCTATGTAGATCCCTAGATTTTAGAACCGAGCCTGTATGTAAAACCTGCTGGTAAAATTTGCACCTTTTCCGCATTGAAAATTTGGCTCACAGGAATAAATGTGAAACCGGTATGATCTATTTGGATGAATTTTGCATTGGTAGCTTTTTTAGCATGTATTTACTCTTTAACTAAAGTTGAACTGTTTTTTATTAAATATATGTTTCTGTGTAGATGATTCCTCCCAGAGGTTGTGCCTACATTGTCATGGTGCACAGACAAGATGCCTACACATCCCTGAATAAACTCAGCAGAGGGGTTGTTAAAGTCAACCAGAAAACCATTAAGGTACCGTAACCAACCTTTTCTTCCTGTCGGCAGTATTTATGGGTTAAGATGCCTGGTCAGAGTTTTTATTGCTTATTACATGACTCTCTTGAATACATTTAGCATACGCTTTTATTCAAATCAAGAAAATAAGCAATTTGTTACAGAAACCAAAATATTGATAGTATACAATTCTAAGTTTATTAGAAAGCTAGATTAGGAAACAATGTTTGATTCTAAATGGTCGGTCATAGCATTCTGTGGATGCATATATTTGTATTATAATAATTTGTATAATTGACCGTTTCCTTAGAAATCAATTTACTACATAGCTGTGCTAGTTTTGTGTCTCTTGCATCACTCTGCACATTTCTTCTCATGTAATTATTTTAAAGGGTAAGTAAGAAGTTCATTTTGATAATCATTATTTTTATAATTTTATTTCTGTCAATAAACTTCTAGACAGTTTCTAGTTAGGCACATTTATTCTTTAACCAGTCATAAAATTGTGTTTGCTGTTGGATGGCTTGCTTTGCTCCTGATCTGGTTACTTTCTTCCAGATCTTGTGTTTGCATATGTAGTAGCTTGTTTTGAATCTATGTGTGGGCAGTTTTTTGACTTGTTGTCCTTGATCAGATCGCATGGGCGTTGAATAAGGGTATAAAGACGGACTTGAAGAAGTTTTGGGATGTGGAGCGGGGTGTCACGTATATCCCATGGGATAAAGTGAAACCCGATGATATTCGAAGTCTTCAAGAAGGAGGCTTGCTTGACGCTGAAACACTCAAACCAGGTAAACTCCCACATATGGCTTTTCTTTAGCTTCTAGTTCATTCTTTAATAATGTTTTATGTAATTTTGAAGGACTTAACATGAATGTATGTGACTTTTGTTTTTAAAATGATTTAATTTGATCTTTAGAGTGGAAAAGTGTTGTTGCCAATCCGGCTGTGCCAGTAACAGAAGGACCTGAAGGAAAACAGGAAGAGGGAGCTGCACTACCAGCAGTATCACAGGTAAAATACGAGGGGTTTCCTACAGAACTCCTCAAGGGTGTTCAATGTCTCGGTCAAATTTTCTGCTCTCGTTTTGTCACGTCTTCGGCATATGGGAGGCAAACAATGTTTCTGTGTTCTTTGCTTTGCACTGACGGTTTACTGGTGCACGGTCATTTTTGGCAAATGAAGAGCCATAGAGCACAAAATAAAACAAGGTTAGTGTCATGACTGTCTAGTTTTCTTTCCGTGTTTCAGTGGCATCGCTTTCAGTGACTGTATTTGTCAAACAACACGGTCACTGCTGTTCTCTAGTAGAGCTGTTTTTGCATAAATGTGTCTGTATTGAGTCAATTCATGACGGTTGACTTGTTGCACACAGTCCCAAAGGCTCTTCTAAATCTGTCGTATGTTGCTTTTTAAGAAACTTTTGATACTTCATTTAAGTTGTTTGATTTGACTTACAAATGTTTTGTTACTTAAATTGCTGCTTAAAGAAATATATCACCCAAAAAAGAACATTTGCTTAAACTTTACTCACCTTCAGCCCATCCAAGATGTAGATGAGTTTATTTCTTCATCTCAACTGGGAGAATTTTGACAAATGTAGCATTACATCACTTGCTCACCAATGGATCCTCTGCAGTGAATGGGTGCCGTCAGAATGAGTCCAAACAGCTGATAAAAACATCACAATCCACACCACTCCAGTCCATCAGTTAACATCTTGTGAAGTGAAAAGCTGCTTGTTTGTAAATCTAAGAAGCAAATTAGTTGTTATCAGTGGTTTGGACTCTCATTCTGACGGCACCCATTCACTGCAGAGGATCCACTGGTCAGCAAGTGATGTAAAGCAAAATTTCTCCAAATCTGTTCCTATTAAGAAACAAACTCATCTACATCTTGGATTGCCTGTGAGTGAGAGCATTTTCAGCAAATTTTCATTTTTGGGTGAACTATTCCTTTAAAGATGCAAATGATTATACTTGAGATCAAAAACTCAGTTTTTAGTAAATGGAATTTACCGACTTCAGATTTGACACAAATTTGACTATTTGCGAAACAAGAACAGTGTCAGCGAGCAGTACATTACCAAGAGCTCTAAACAGAAATAACATACGGAAGCCCAAAGAGACCATGCAACATTAATTGTCTTGTTTTCTCAATCGCAATTTATGATTCTTATGATCTTGACACGAAAACAAGTTTTCTTGACAAAAACTATTAAATATAACCGTAAGGAACTGCCTCAAGATAACTTACCAACATTTAACGCCTGTCATTCTCATATAATTAGCCTTAAATAGTATTATTTCATTTAGTTACTGTATAAAATGGAACACACACAAAGAGAGTGCCTTATAAATAAACTTTATAAATAAATGAACTTTATTAGATTAATAAAAAAAATTGAAAAATTTAAATTAAAATTTAAAGCCATCTAATAAAGTTCATTTATTTATAAATAAATGAACTTTATTAGATGGATTTAAATTTTAATCTCTTTCAATAAGAATATGCGCTGTGAACACAACACGGGTTGGCACATGGGCTGTTTCTCTTCATATAACAGTGTCTAACCATTAGAAACAGTTTATTAATCTATGCTGTATCTACAAACAACGTTCACTGGCACCTCACATGCATGCACTCCATAACACACATAGATATGGCCAGGAACCAAAGGTTTAGGAATCACTTTTAGAGGGAGACCAGACTTTTGGTGCATCACTGGCTGATTTAGGCAGAAGGTGGAAGACCTGTTGCTGGGAAAACGCAAAAGAGGACAACAGGTGGGTTCAGGAAATATTTGAGTTTTATTTATTGTTAAAAAACACTTTAGCTTGTGTCAGAATAAGACTTTGGCATGTAGAATGAAATATTTGCAGCTGGTAAATTAGTAATTGTAGTAATGTAAAGATGGAAGCCTACTCAAATGCATCTAGTATCATTTTAAATACATTACCATTTTCTAGGGATGGTAAACTTTCTAGCTTTACTATAAGCTGCATGGCAACATGTTACTACACTAAAGATACTTATTTTTTAGTAATGTGAAATGTAAAGCTGTAATTTCTTTTAACAAGTGTGTTAGGAGACCGAACATCTCCAAGAAAAGTACATCTTAAACTTTTACATGTATGTGTATGACTCTTGAGAAAATTAAGAAATCAAGACGGAACATGTATATAAGGTCAAAAACATCTCTCAAAAGGGTAAAACTTTAAAATCGCAATTAGCAGCAAATAATATCACAAGCATGTATACAGTGAACTTAAAACTTCAACGAAAATTAAAACCTTTGTTATTGGCAAATGTTGGGATGCATTCGTGGGATTGGTTTTAACTGTCGTTATTTTTGCGCTGTTTCAGTGCTGTTTTTGTTCTCTGTGCTCTTAAGCATCTTCTCGTTGTTTCATTGTTAACTCCTGAATCTCTCGGACCAGTTCAATCAGTTAATTGTCTGCCAGATTCAGTGATTCACATACATACTGATAGTACTGACTGATGCATTGAACTGACCTACACAAATGATTAGTTCACAGTTGTATTATTTGCTAATCCTGGTTTTGTCCAGAAGACAGAGAAAACAACATTTGGAAAGAACTTCTTAAACTGTATGAATCTTAAATCGACGACGACTTAAGGCAAGACACTTCAGGTGAATATGGTAAAAATATGAAACGAATGTCTAAAGTCAGGCAAATGATATATGAACAACCCCCCTCTGCAAACACCTTTAGAATATAGATAGGAATACACCAAACTTTACATTTTTATGTAAGTGCTACTGAATTGGAGATTTCTGGCTCAGTACGTGAGAAACTCATTTGGAAAAAAACGGTATGTATTGTAATAGAAACCTGTAGAATAAAGACTTAAGTGCATTTTAGATTTGCATGTAGTGTCTTGCTTTAATCAATAAGAGGCCTCAGTACTATAAAGCTTCATAATCTCTACCACCTTGCTACTGAGAATAAATAATAGCAAATGGCAATGTCGCCACCCAACAGTGGTGAAGTTCCCTAATGGTTTTTCACTGGTAACTTCAGTCTGGTGTGTGGTTTTCAAACAAGTTAAACAGATGATATTAAAAGCAGATTTTTTGCAGACATTAGGCTCTTGGTTAAAAAACAAGTTGGTTAGTAAAAATAAAACTTTCTTCAAGCTACACTCTCAAAAATAGCAGTTCTTTATTGGCAACTATGGTTCCTAGAAGAACCTCTAACATCTTTCCTATGTGCAAAAGGTCATTTATAGTGGGGGGGAAAAAGTTCTTTAGATTATTAAAATGTTCTTCACACTAATTTAAGCCTTCATTTAAATCAGTGGCTCTCAATTCCAGCACAACACGCTTTTATGTCTGCCTTATTTTATATCAATGCAGCTTTGGCTGAATTTGAATCAGGTGTTGGAAATAAAGTAGACATACTAAATGTTTAGTTTATTCTTTACATAACCTAATTTCCATAAACTCGTCAAACAGCCCAGAAGCGCTTTGTTTAAACTAATGACGGAGCATCTGAAATGAAACGTCGGTGAATTTGTTTTGAGAGCTTTTCTGTGCTTCTGCTGCTTTTGAATGGAATAAAATCATCAATATTCTCCAGTGGACTCACAAAAGTGGTGCTGGATTTTGGATGTCCGTCTGCTTTGCGGTTCTATGAAGAACTCCAGTGCTGGGAAGGTAAACGGTCATTGATTTCAGGACAGTAGATGTTAGCTGAGCTTCACTCAGCCTCATACACATGGAAAGGTAACGGCTCAATGCTAGGATGAAGGAAGTTTCGCAGTTGTTCTAATCTAGTTTAGTGAAATATTTGGATTTTTCACTTGAAAATGGCAAAGCAATGCATGCATTGCACAGTTTTAAATGACATTTTCGTTGTTCAGCCCGTTGGATTCAAATCTGAGTATGAAATGCGTACACCTCGTCGAAACGGCAGCAATGACGTGTAGATTGGAGAGATGGAGCGTTATCTCTGCTGATCTACCGCAGCGATGGCCTTGTGTACCTGTGGATTGAGTCTTTCATTCAGCATCACCAAATGGTGATTGGTTGGAATCAGCTGGAATCGTTTTGGTCGGGCAACCAGGATGTCTGATATTCTGGAGCGTCTGCTCTTTTCCTCGAAGGAACCAGAGATTTGGTAAGGTGAAATTCTCTTACTTGACTTCGGTCCAGCCATTGGTTTTAGGCCACGCTTTAACTGCCTTTTGTTGCGTTTTTCATACCAACACAAAATATGACTTTCAGCTGATATTTTAAACATGGTTTCTGTAAAATGACAGAAAACATATTTTGTGCCGATGTATAACTGGCATCAGTGGTTCCATGAAGAACCTTCAACATCAGTGGAACCCTTCCATTCCACAAAAGGTTTTATAGAACCTTCAAAATGTTCTTCACACACTAAAAGGTTTTTTATGAACTCTTCAGTGAAAGATTCTTTGGAGAACCAAGAATGGTCCCTCAATGGCATCACTGCAAAAACACTTTTGTAGGTTCAGAATACTTTTCTAGTAGAAAAGCATACTGTTCTGTTTTGTAGTATGTGAACCAATAAGTAATATGCTTTAAATATCTTGCCTTTGGCAGCCCAATTGAATTAGGATTCAAGAAAAAGATGGTTGTTCACATGTTGCATTCATCGCTCTGCTGTCCATACCGCATGGATTGATTGTAAACTGCACGTTGACAAATTTAGCATGACAACCAAGTATTATATTCACATAGGAAATCTGCACAATATACATCCTGCAAATATAATCATAGTTAAATAACTTGGCTTGAATAAAGAAGTCATGAGACCTTTCGTTACAGAGATTCTTACCATGGGTAAGGCATGCAAAATTGCATTTTTATAAAAGGCATCTAATTAGATGATTAAAACTACTAAACATTTTTAATGCACTTAACACAATCTAATTTTACAGCAGGTTCATTGTGGTCTGTGATTCATCTATTCTATTCTTTGCCCCAAAAAGGATTTTGACACTTCAATCACACTTAATTTCTGAATTTCATTGCATTAGATGTAAAATATAAAATCTGATGCCATCTGTACACAAATAATACTGGAGCTCTTCTTACTTTTCTAAGCATTTTACATTAATTATTTTTAACTAACTGGTCTTTTTTTTGTGTGTGGATCTGTGAAGTCAGACTTCTTGCATTATTTGTCTAGCTTCATACACTGAAAAAAAAAATCGAGGTAGCATTTACCTCGAAACATTTTTCACTCAGAGATTTTTTATTTATTGAAAAATGAATTACTGGTATATGATAAAATACTTCTATATATACAATTGTTACAAGTGTCCGAAAAATTTTTATGGCCACTTTATCTTCTACGAACAAAATGCTGTTTTTCACAGATATGATACTGTGATCTTAATGCATTGGTGTAATTATGTGACTAAACTTAATTATAGAATTTTAATAGATTTTCAGGCTTATAAAATGTTAATAAAGCAACGGCAATATGACAGAAGGAATATAATACCCCTAATAATAAATAAAGTGCCTTAGTTTTTTTAGTCTAATTGTGTTTATGATTGCATAGCAACATTAATGCATTGTTATTGAACATTATTATTGGCTATATTAATACTGAATTCAGTATTAATCTTGAATATGCTGACACAGGGATTTATGGATATTTCACAGCGACTTCAAACGTGGCCCATCCTTTTAGTATATAAAATCTGAACTAGTTAATCTAGAGTGTCGGTTACTCTACAGCATTTTTGGTATTTTTAGGGGCACTTTTAATATCTTAAGTCCACTTTTAAATATTTTAATGAAAAATGTGTTGATGTAAATGATAATTTCAAATGTAAATGATCTTTTCTCTGCTCTGGAAGGGGTAGCATTCACAGAATGACAGTCAATCATTTTATCACTTCTGTTATGGCTCGCTAGTTCCTCATAGTTGGTCTTAAATGACTGCAGTTCATCAGCCCTGATGTCTCCACGTGTGAAGGGCTGTTTTCCTGTTGTAATGTGATGGTACTGTCAGTGAGATCTGGCCCTGTGTCGAGGACAGAGATCTATATTAGTGAACTTTTGATTTGCCCAGGACCACCACTGATTTAGAATGGTCTTTATGAGGTTAAAAGCATGGCTCATAAGAATCCTGTGTAGACATTCAAATATAACTTTTTTTCTTTCTCTTTTAGCAGTTTAGTCTCAGGATTTTTTTCTATTTAGTACTCATTGCAAATTGATATGTTCAACTCAGTGCCGAATCCAGTGTCTGCGAGTCTAAAGCAGGACATGCTTTAAACTTGCCTACAGGAAATCAGACTCTCAAACTTTAATGGCAAACTGAGTGATATTTTACCTGTTCAAATACTGCACTGGTATTACAGTCTTACAGATGCATATATTAAAACTGATAAAAAAATAATATATGAAACCTTTTTCCCCTCACTTCCAGCATCAAATCTTTGTATGACATTAACATGCTTAACAGTTTTCTGGTCATTATCAGAATAACTTTTAGTTGTTCTTTCTCTATTTTGTTGTTTTGGCACATTGAATATAAGAGTCTTTTTTTTTTTTTTAAGAATATACTGAAAAATGTCTTGAAATAATGCATATTCTGCTTATTAAATATATATATTTTAAGTGAAGTGACGTGTGGCCAATATGGTGACCCATACTTGGAATTTGTGCTCTGCATTTAACCCATCCAATTGCACACACTCAGTAGTGAACACACAACACACACACACTGTGAACACACCCTGAGCAGTGGGCAGCAGCGCCCGGGGAGCAGTTGAAGGTTCGGTTCAGTGCCTTGCTCATGGGTCTCACCTCAGTCGTGGAGCGCTGGTTATTCACCCCACCCCCCCACTGACAATCCCTGCCGGACCTAAGACTTGAACCCTCAACCTTCAGGTTATAAGTCCAACTCTAACCATTAGGCCACGACTGCACTATTTATGTTATTTATGTTCTACAGCTGCCGCTTTAGTGCTAGGAACGATGGCAAGACACTATTTCTCTGTGTCGGACTCTGTTGTGGAACGTCAATAAATGTGCTTTTATATAGTGTGCAGAGCTTTAAATATATATATATATTTTTTTTTTACTGTAACATACTGTATTCTAATGCTCCAAAAGGGTGCCGTCAGGGTATTTGCTGCCTGTCCAGCACCCGAGTTCTACCAGAGCTCTGGAATATATTATATGATTAACTATATATATAATATAACGATTTAAAAATATTAACACTACCTGTATATATATATATATATATATATATATATATATATATATATATATATATATACACACACACACACACAGCATCTCACAAAAGTGAGTACACCCCTCACATTTCGGCAATCAATTTAGTATATCTTATCAAGGGACAATACTATAGAAATGAAACTTGGATATATTTTTAGAGTAGTCAATGTGCAACTTGTATAGCAGTAAAGATTTACTGTCCTCTGAAAATAACTGGCAGCATTGCTTTAGAGGTTGCAGAAGTGGAAGGTCAGCTTGTCAGTGCTCAGACCATACGCCACACACTGCAACAAGTCGGTTTGCATGGCTGTCGTCCCAGAAGGAAGCCTCTTCTGAAGCTGGCTCACAAAAAAGCCTGCAAACAGTTTGCTGAAGACAACCTGGCCAAGAGCATGAATTACTGGAACCATGTCCTGTGGTCTGATGAGTCTAAGGTAAACTTGTTTGACTCAGATGGTGTCCAGCATGTGTGGCGATGCCCTGGTGAGGAGTACCAAGAAAATTGTGCTTTGCCTACAGTCAAGCATGGTGGTGGTAGCATCATGGTCTGGGGCTGCATGACTACTGCTGGTACTGGGGAGCTGCGGTTCATTGAGGGAAACATGGATTCCAACATGTACTGTGACATTCTGAAGCAGAAGATGATGCCCTCCCTTCAGAAACTGTTTTCCAACATAACCACCCCAAACACACCGGCAAGATAACAACTGCCTTGCTGCTGAATGTGAAGGTGATGGAGTGGCCAAGTATGTCTCCAGACCTGAACCCTATTGAGCACATGTGGGGCATCCTGAAGCAGAAGGTGGCGAAGCACCATGTGTCTAACATTCAGCAGCTTCGTCATGTCAATATGGAGGAGTGGAAGAGGATGCCAGCAACAACCTGTGCAGCTCAGGTGAATTTCATGCCCAGGAGGATTAAGGCAGTGCTAGATAACAATGGTGCCCCTACAAAATATTGACACTTTGGACATGTTCACTCAGGGTGTACTCATTTTTGTTGCCAGTTATTTGGACAATAATGGTTATATGTTGAGTTATATTTAGAGGACAGTAAATGTGTAGTTCTATACACGCTGCACATTGACTACTCTAAAATATATCCAAGTTTCATTTGTGTAGTATTGTCCCTTGAGAAATTATACTAAAATGTTTGCTGAAATGTGAGGGGTGTACTCACTTTTGTGAGATACTGTATATTTTAACAGGTAATGTTAATATTTTTAAATTGTTATAATGTAATATAAGAAATGCAGTTATGTATCAAACTTCAAAGATAGTTTGAGACATCAGATGCAAAATTCCCTTTTACATGGTGTTTGCATTTAAATGTGTCTTAGCAGTGTGTGGACCATACCCTACAATGATAAAAATCTGTTCACTCCTTTTTTTTTTTTTTTTTTTTTTTTTTTTTTTTATCAACATTTTTTTTTTTTTTTTCACACAACACACAGCATCCAAAATATAACAAAACAAAACAACAGACATATACTCAACATCTCAAAGTCCAGTCAAAAGGGAGGGAGAGAGGGAAGGACAATAAAAACACAAAAGTCACTCCTTTATATAATCACGTATATTCAACAAAAAACACTGCCAAGCATCAATGGTCGAAGGCCTGGCCCCACCGACTCGTGCCGTTGCACATTCACAAGTCACTATTTGCAGGAGGCTACGGATCCAATGTTTTTCTACACATGTGTGGTGTAAACCAGTTCTGGATTATTGTCGTCTTCACAGCTGTAAAACCAGCAAACAACATTCTCTTTTGCATTGAACTAATACAGAGACCAGAATCATCATTAAGAAGACACAAACTTGGGTTAACAGACCAATCAATTTGCAGTAATGATGACAAAACCAGGTTTACATGTGTCCATAGACTGATGACGACAGGACATTCCCAAAACATATGAAGAAAAGTGCCTGATGATGTAGTGTTACATATGTGGCAGTTAATTTTATTGTGGCTTCATTTTAAATCTTTTGTAAGGAGTTATGTATGTTCTATGAATGACTTTGAAGTGAATAAGATGATGAGCCAGATTTTTAGATGTTAAACTGAGATTAGACCATACTCTCTCCCAGTTGACAGATAAATTAAGGTCAGATAATTCCCTATTCCAAATAGTTTTAATAGAAAGAGGTTTTGTAATACAATCAATAATTTTATTATATATTAAGGAAACAGATGGCCGACCAGCAGATGGTGCAATCCAGTCCCGCATAGGATGAGAGGAAATAGAAGATGCCCACGGAACGCCATACGCTTTGAGAGCAGAACGCAATTGAAGAAAGACAAAAAGTTCACTCCTTTTTTTAATCCCCAAAAAACCCAGTCTCAATTATCATGCCGTTTTGATTTTCTGAGCAGTATGACATCATATTGCTCAAGCCCCGCCCAGGAATGCTGATGCCAGTTGTATGCTGTCTGGCATTTTCTCCTCTCTTGAGCTGCTGTAGAAACAACACTGTCTCATAAACAATGCAGGTGTTTTGTAGTTGGATATAAAAGTGAACATAAGGGTCTTTGGGTTCGAGTCTCCCAACATGACAGCCACCAAAGACTATAGAAATACAAAGACGGTTCACTCCTATGATTATGAATCGGAGAAACTGCAATGCGCAATATGGCGCCTTCTAAATGAAAGAGCCAATCGCTGATTGATCTGCTGAGTAAAATCATTGCATCACTTCAGTGGCCTTTACAGGTGCATCTCAATAAATTAGAATGTCGTGAAAAAGTTAATTTTTTCTTGTAACTTATTTCCAAAAGTGAAACTTTCATATTTTTTGATTCATTACATGTAAAGTAAAACATTTCAAAAGTTCAAAAAAAATCTTTTTTTTTTTATTGGTCTTATGAAGTATTCTAATTTGTTGAGATAGTGAATTGGTGGGTTTTTGTTAAATGTGAGCCTAAATCATCACAATTAAAAGAACCAAAGACTTAAACTACTTCAGTCTGTGTGCATTGAATTTATTTAATACATGAGTTTCACAATTTGAGTTGAATTACTGAAATAAATGAACTTTTCCACGACATTCTAATTTATTGAGATGCACCTTTATAAGCTCCGGTTCCCATAGAAACCTGAGGCTTAACCAACCAATTCACATGCGCAGTCATAAGCGCGTTAAAACTGTGCATGCGCATTGGCTGGTCTAGCATGAAAAATAAGCTTTTTTTAATACTAAGCATAAAAAACATTCATGAGGTAGTTAATTTCAGATTTGGTGCTGCTTTGAAATGTGTAACTTAATTGTGAGTTCATAGGGCAGTTTTTGAGATTTCAGGATTCACCCAATCATTTTGATATGACTTGGTCTTGTTTGAGCTGCCTGGAGGCGTTGCAAATATGGCCGCCGAGTAAACAGACTTTCCTTGAAAGGGACTTTGGGGCCACTGAGGACGCAATGAATTAGTTTTGTTTTTGATGGTAACATGCCACCGAATACACAAAAACAGAAGAGAGGGACAGGGTGAGAAGTAGCTCATTATCATTTAAAGAAACATGCACCGAAACGGCTCGCTGTGAACAAAGCTGTTCTTGACTAGATAAAAAGGGTGTTGTTTTACATGACCATTCAGGAATTTTAACCAAAGTATGTTTCATGAAGCATTTCATGAAGACCCTAAAGAATCATACCAACTTGTGAAAAATGGGCATCTGATGTCCCCTTTAACAACACTATAATTACTTTTAAGTAATATTGTTTCAATACATATTTTGATACATTCACCAGTGCATTAGCAAGAGCTTGTGAATTAAATTTCACCCAATAGCAACTTTGACATCAAATTCTAAAATTCGTATTTAATGAACTTGAGCAGTTTCATTTTCAGTTTGCTCCAGTGTACTGTGGAATTTTTTATTTTTTTATTTTTTTAAACCATGGATGCAAACACAGCCTGATGGTTCAGGATCCAGATCATTAACTCAAAGGTTGAAGGTTCAGTCTCAAGAAGGTCTGATCCAGGACCTGGAGAGTTACTGAGATCTCAAGCCAGCATCAGGAAGGCTGCTGTAAGTGTGGAGGATGTACGGATTCTCCTGTGAAACACTGAATTACTATCATCGGTATCAGTCTCAAACTCTTAATACTGTGCAGACCTTTAGTATTATTATTATTATTATTATTAAACATTAGTAGTGTGTGTATAACTTTAGTCCTGTTTGATAAGCAAACAAGTATACGGACACCAAATATAAAGAGGTGTTATTTCGTTTTTTTTAATTTAATGTTCCTTTGCATGACAAATGAAAACAATTTGTTCTAAAATCAGCTCAAAATATGATACGTTTGATCTCCGATGACTGAATGAAATCAGAGTCTGCTCATCATACACTACGAGATTTTCTTTGAAATCGGTCAACTGACTTCTCAACATCTGCAGACTCGCTGTGACTTTCAGCATCTAGCGTTGACTCGTCCATCTGTACAAAAGTTGTGTAGCCTATTATATTTCAGTCTTCAGATGACAATATATATATTTTATATGTTAAAGAATAATAACGCTAAAATAATTTTGACGTGTTTTAAATTCTAAAGCAAATACAGGTTAAAATGAGAAAAAAAAACTTTTTGCTTGCTTGGTATCTTGATACCTAATAAAATGACATTCAGATAGTTTAGTTGTGATTTTAGGTGTCTAAATAGTTTGTTTACAATGTATAACTTTAATTTAAATGTGTTAAATATTTTTGGTAACCCTTCACAATTAGGCTCTATTCATTAGTTTTATTGCATGAGGTATTATAATCTAACAATGAACAAAACTTCAACATTTATTAAGTTAATGTTCATTGCAACACATACTATACGTCTTTAACCATTTTCAAGTTATATAAATTAACTTGAGCTAATTTATTATGAAAAAACAATATTATTTTTAATAACTGAACCTAAATTAATACATGTTCCTGAGGCCCAACTCATGTTTGCAAACTGAACTTAAGTGTTATAAAATAAGTGTTACAATAACTGTATTTTCAAATGACATTTGCTACAATTTAATGTAATTAGTGAATTAGAAGTGTTTAATGTAATCGGAATATGAATAATTCTAAAACTGTATATAAATAACTGAACATGATGTAAATCCCCAAAAGGAAAGTCTATTGAAGTACTGTTAGTTAGAAACTATTGCTTTAATCCTATTAAAGGTGGAGTCTTGAAACTGCTTGTATTTGGATGATTTTCTGACCAGTACAAGCAGCCACAAAATACAAAACATGCCACTAGATGTCATTCTGCAAGCACATTAGAAGTGTTTGTGAGGATTGTGCCTCTAGGGTCAGGTGATATCTGGGATTCAGTCCATTCATCTGTGACCAAACTTTGAAACAATAAAGAATTGCTAATAAGTGAATATATAATTACTACTGGACCAAAACCTAAAAAGTTCCCTCTAAATTCTCTCCTTGGCAATCTTAGCCTCGAGGCAGTCAAAAAAAAGTGTTTAATATATTTAATTTAATAATATATATTAACAATAATATATATATTTTTTGTATATCATAATACACACACATTATACACAATATCTATCTATCTATCTATCTATATACATCTATACCAAAACCCCAGCACCAAAAAAAACTGCACGTAAAAACCAAATGAACAGGCCAGGTGCCTTGAATACTGCACAGACCTTTCACTGCCTTAAGGCTGGAATACACTACACAAATGTTCGAATCTGAACAGATTTTACAACAATAGGCATCATACCCTTGCTGACTTTAAAAATGGTTACAGATTAAAACTGGTAATCATATATTAAATGCTTGAGGATCACTGCCAGACTTTGAAGGTGTTTCAAACACAACACACTCACAGAAACACGCTCTAGGAGACACATGGCAACTGAAAACAATGTGTTCTCAAAACATGTTTGATATCCTCCCGCTGGACAGATTTGCAGTCTGCAGCTAAAAAAAAATTTGCAGAGTCTGTGTCCATGATACACTACATGATTTTTGGTGAAATGAGTCCTCTCCAATCAGCAGACTGGCTTTGACTTTCATCAAAATTGTCAACTTGTCCAGACTGTAAACCAGGGCAAATTTTGTATGAAGTATTCAGTGGGTGGCCTAGGAAAAATTGCAAAGTGTACCAGACTTTATGCTGGAAGTCAAAAGACTGGCTGTGTGATTAAAAGAATAGTTCACCCAAAAAAGAAAATTTGCTGAAAATATACTCACCCTCAGGCCATAAAAGATGTAGAAGAGTTTGTTTCTTCCTCAGATTTGGAGAAATGTAGCATTCCATCTCTTGCTCATCAATGGATCCTCTACAGTGAATGGGTGCCGTCAGAATGAGAGTCCAAACAGCTGATAAAAACATCACAATAATCCACAAGTAATCCACACCACTCCGGTCCATCGATTAACATCTTGAGAAGCCAAAAGCTGTGTGTTTGTAAGAAACAAATCCATTATTAAGGAGATTTAACTCAGACAAGACCACTTTTCCATTAGAGAAAGCACTATTATGGATAGAGGAGTCGAATTTTAGCTGAAAGCAATAATGTCTAATTGATGGATTTATGACAAACACGCAGCTTTTCATTTCATGAGACATTAATTGGTGGACGGGAGTCATGTGGATTACTTGTTGGTGAACTATTCCTTTAAATAGCTTGACTGATGAAACATGATGGTGCTTCCTTCTACATTTGTATATTTAACGTCCTCCACGATTTTTCACCGTCATGGAGATCTGTTACCACAGATTCACACTCGCTCATGGACAAAATGCAATCTCTCAGTTATTTCTAAATGATCATGCACTGGGATGACTTGGGTGAAAACAAGTTCACCAAACACATGCCTTCACCTTGATGAGGACGTTCTCCACAGCATTTTATACCAACTTCCAAAGTCTTTTCAGAGCTGGTGCTGATATTTCAGAGTGCAGGTGTTGCCAGGGTCAAGAGATGGATCTTGCTGTGTCATATAATATTAAACAGTAGTTATTTTTTATTCACACTGGGTGTAAAAAAGGGGATGAAGAAGAAACATCAGTGTTTTGAGCTCTGAATGTTGTACAGTGAATATAGAGCTTCAGATGACATCAAATCAATTTTAAGTGTTTTTCAAATGAAAAATCAAAATAGTATTACCCGGCACGTGAGACATTATTCTTTACAACTTCTTCCAGGATTGGTCCCCACTTTTGATTTTAAAACTTTCAGGTACGGTTTAAAAGGTTGTATCCAAAGTGTTTATTTGTGTTTTGTGTGCAATAAAGAATACAGCAGAACACTCTTTGCCTCCTCATGTCCTTATAAACATATCTGTACTGTATGATTTCTCAAGTTTCTTTGATGCTGGAAATGTCCTTTCACACAGCTGTTCCTCATCCTTTTCTTCACTACGTTATAGAGCCGCTCAGTTCAACCTGTTGCTATGATGAACGTCGTCCCAGGACCCCCTCCTAACATGAGGTTACCACCTCCAGCCATGATCACAGGAGCCTCCCCTCCATCCTTCCCTCCTCCTAGATTCAACCCCCCACAGATGCCTGCAGGTACTTCCTTTTCTGAAAGAAATGAATACTGTTATTCAAGAAGGATGCATTCAATTGGTCAACAGCGGCAGTAAAGACATAATGTTACAAATCGTTCTATTTCAAATAAATGCTGTTCTTAAGAACTGTCTATTCATCAAAGAATCCTAAAAACAAATTGATCTTGATTTTCACAAATATATTGAGCAGCACAATTGTTTTCAACATTGATAATAATCAGAAATGTTTGAGTGAATCAGCATATTAGAATGATTTCTGACAGACTGGAGTAATGATGTTGAAAATTCAGAATTGCACCACAGGAATAAATTACATTTTACAATATATTCAATTAGAAAACCCTTAGTTTAAATTGTAATAATATTTCATAATTTGACAGTATTTTTGATCAAATAAATGTAGTCTTGGTGAGCAGTAGACAGTTAAAAAAAAAAAAAAAAAAAAGAAAATCATACAGAACCCCAAAACAAATTTTCTGCATTTAGATGAATAGATAGACCTGAGATAATAACATAACACAAATTCACCTTATCATGAATTGTTACCTTGTTTTAAACAGGATTTGCTCCTGCCGTCCCGTTGGCCTCTCTGAACCCCACAGGTCCTCCTCCATCCGTCAAAGGTATCAATCAACTGCAACTCAATGTACAATTCAATTCAACATGAAATCAAAATTGGCTAAAAAAACTTGATACATATTCCTGGTCCCATTGTAAATAATTCATGATTCAAATCGTCTTTTTGTAAATGATTTATCAGTGCATGTAACGCCAAAGAAACCATAATGGTTTTTAAAATCTTTCAAAATGTACTCAATACAGCTAATGTTGTACAATTTCCAGTGAAATCAAACTCTGTTCTGATATGAAACTCTGTTTGTAGCTAAACGTGTTTACTAAAGCTATGTTTTTGTCTTTTGTAATATCAGAAATCCCAATCGAAGAACCTTCAGATGAATCCCACGAGGCTCCCAAGAGTCACATGGACCTGACAGGAGCTCAAGCGCTCAGTCCGCCTCCTCTCGGGGGGATTCTGGGACCCAGACCGGGGCCCCTACCGCCACACCCCCCTGTGGGACTCCGCCCATCCTTCATACCCACTTTTGCTAATAACGGGCCCCATCCCATCCTGCCCCCTCCCAATATGCCCCCTCAAATGATGCCCCCTAGGGGCCCCAACCCCATGTTCGGAGAACCCCCTGTGGGCCGATTCCGGATGCGCATGATGGGTCCTCCAAGACACAATTTCCCCCCTCACAGGCTCCCAGTGGGTCCTAGAGGAGAGGAACCGCACTGGCGGGAACAAGGTCCAGAAAGGGGCCCAGACAGATTCGGAAACGAGCCACCGTTTCATCGGGGTGGATGGGTAAGGGGTGGCCCTCGTGGACGAAGTCGCTTTGGGAACTGAGTTGTGTGTTTTTTTAGGCACTCTTGACTTCAGCTGTGACTGGACTGTGCAAAACAGAACTCTGTGTCCTTGTGACACGGGAATACGGAGAACATAGTCTATGTATTATATACGGAGTCCATATGAAATTAATAGACACTGTTTCTAAAAGTCCAAATCTCCAAATATGAGTGATGGTGCTCACCTTTCTTCATGTCGTCATGTTCGTTTGAACAGGTGAGACAGAACCAGGGTTCATATATTATGAAATTCCCATCTCGCTCCATGCGAAAGCTTCGAGGCCTGTCATTTTCGGACGTTACACTCACTACCATAGACTAATATTAGAGGTCTAGTGTAACATGTTCAATGTAAATAGTCCAGGTTTGCACATTTCACAATTGTTCTACTATGAAGAAAAAACCTGTGGAAACTGTTCAGCCCATCTTCCGTTCTGTATATTTGGAGGTCGTATTTACTTTATAGCTTCTGTAGGCTTTCAGGAAGGAAGAAGAGCGAAACGCCTGTCAGCGGTAGAGCATCATCTTCGGCTGGTTGATTTTACGAAGCTGTTTTTTACCAATCATTCTTTTCTTTTTCTGTCTTAATGGTTTATATTAACATGCTAAAACGAACACCAGTAAATGTTGTGGCTACTTAAACTGACTTGTTAGTTTTCTTTTGTAAGGACTTGAAGTGTAGAGAATGCAGTATTGCGGTTGTCTCAGTAGAGGGCGTCATTTGTCAAGACTCAGACCTGAACCCTGTCAGTCTGATAAAATGATGAAAAATGTATTTCTCAACCAGGGTTATTATAGTTAACTAAAACTAAAACCAGAAAGAAATCGTTACTTCAAATAAAATAAATCTTAACTAAAATAAAATATATTAAAAAAAAAAATTCAATTTCAGCTAGTTGCCAAGGCTATTATTTAATTTTTATTTTTTTGTTTAACTTGAATAACTAAAAATAAAATTAATAAAAACTTTACAAATATTAAAAAAATAAAAACAACAAAATTATTACAACTGAACTAAATTATAAAATTAGGCTATAATTATACTAAAATAACACTGGTTTCAACACATGTTGTCAGTTAAAATTAAATATTAACTACATTCAAATTTTTAGTTTGAATGTTAATTCAAGCGTTTAAGGCAGGTTATTCTCAATCTAAAATGTAGTACAGGTACAGTTGAATTGTTCCAGAAGGTTCCAGAACAATCCATGGCATACATTTAATATTCATCAGTTTTGTAGATGTGAATAGATATTTCGTTGTAGTGTTGTTAATGCACATAGAGCCAGCACACAATAAATTTAAGATTATATGTAGTAATATATTACTAATGCATTACTATATGATCATACTGTACTATTACTAATATATTACTATTAATAATAGTTTGTGTATTTATATTATAACTTATTATTAGATACTGTTTTATTACTATTTCATTATTTTGTGATGACGTGCATGTAGTGTAATAATAAAAATATAATTATTATTAAATAATACAAATTTAAACATGCACATCACTTGATTAAGATTATTATTCTAGTAATAATTTAAAAGGAGGAATAATTGTAGTACTATAATTCTAATAATAATTTTAAAAGAAAAGTAATAATATAATAATAATGTCTTGTATTTTATATAATTTATTATTATATACTATTTAATTACTATTTCATTATTTTGTGATGATTGTATGTAGTGTAATAATAACCACCATAAAAGTAGAAAATTATAATGAACATTTAGTAATAATTTTAAAAATAGTTATAATATCTCTAGTAATAATTTAAATTCTAGTACTGTTTAAAAATATATATATTTACTAAATGGATCAGCATGGTGCCAACAAGTGTGTGTGCTTGCACCACACAAATCTACATTTTGATTTTAAGTATAAAAGTAAACTTAATAAAAAAAAAAAATGCACATGCATTAAATAAAAAAAAAATATTCTAGTGATCATTTTAAAAATATAAATCTAGTAATAATTTAAATTTTTAGCACTGTTTAAAAAATATTTTTTACTCAATGGATTAGCATGGTTCCAACAAGTGTGTGCGCGCGCACCACGGTTACAGCGCGCGCTCCTCCCTTCAGCCGCGAGCTAAACACTGGAAGCGCGTGTACGCGCGCGGAGCGCCGCGTCTGACAGCAGAGATGCGCTGGATGCCATGATGTCTCATCACAGTCACCGCACACGCAGGACACACGCAGGAATTATGACAGGTATGTTCACATAATAATACACATTTACAGATGAATGGCATTATTTTGTGTGGAATTGCGATGAGTCGGCACAAATGCTGAAGCGCGTGACTGCGGCATCACTGGAGACCGCACGTGCTGGGCGCGAAATGTTAATTGACTCGCAGTAATTGTGTTTATCTAGACTGCGTGTTTTTCCTGAACAAATAACGGCTGCGTTCAGGTTAGTGGTTCTCAGATAACCGTTTTTGGTTCCCGCCCTGATCAGAAATTCTGTCAGGATTAGAAAGCATAATGGGAATTTACAACATACTACAATAAATAGCCTAGATGTTTTAGGACATAGTTTACTAGATGCTCATGTAAAATATAACAAATTAAAAATCTGAAAACTTTGACTTTATCCAGTAGCATCTTATTTGGTTATTTACGGATTCATTTTTTCACCATTATGATTCCAGATTATGATAGAAATCCCAATATGAATACTGTACACATTGGTGTACGATTTTTCGCGAGAGCAGTATGTTCTGGAAACATTAGTGTATGGTTTTGAATCAAATAAACCTTAAAGTAACCTTTACTGAATGCTCTGTATAAGTTTTTATTAGGTTGTCAAACAAAAACCTTCCTTCAACATTCAGACATTAGTTTTTGGTTCTGAAAAATAACATTTACAGAATGTCCTGTGTAAGTTCTTATTAGGTTATTAGCACACAAAAACCTTCCTTCAACGTTCTAGTAACTTAACTTTAGTTTATGGTTATTAAAAACATAAAAAAAAAATCCTATTACATTAGGAGTTGGTTCCCAAAAACAACCAAACGTGAACCATATGGTAACATTAAGGGAACGTTCTGAGTTCTGTCATATCTCAGAGTTCTGCTGGTAATTATTGGTTATGTGTTTTATTTTCAGCAGTTAAAGTCAAACAGATGCGTTGGAGATGCATCAGATGTTTGAGCGTGTCCATACGTGTGTTATGAATTCATCTGCAGGATGCTCAGTCAATGCCAAGGGCACGAGCTCCCCGGTGACCCTGTCCTTACGGCCCAGAGCTCGCTGTACTGCTGATTTTAAAACACGGCTGTGACAATCCATCATCGCTCGTGTCATTGGAGGTTTTCCTCTTGAATAAATGTGGTGAGATTGTCTTCTCTTGATGTGTGTGATGGTCTGACCCCTGCTGTCTAGCATCTGGTGCATTGATGCTCAGAATATGTGCCACATGGTGACATGCATTAGATCCTTCCTGATTAAAAATGGATGTATTGGTGCATTTCCCTTAATTGATTAAATGCATAAACAATGCATAACATTATTTTAGTGATGCATTTCAGGCTTAAATCTCATCTCATGATGTGTTGTTGTGGGCTGTTGTTAGGGCATTGCTGTTCGGTTGCTATGATGTTGTGGGTAGTTGTTAGGTGGTTGCTTGCTGCTCCAAGACCAACCCAAAGTCTAGAATATTAAGATATGGCTCAAATCCCTGCTTCATTAGGAGACTATGGCAGATTTACATCTGTTTTATTTGATTAAAATAGTAATGTTTGCATTAAGCTATCTTTCACTGATATGGCCATGATAATAATATCTGACAATCTTTGGCTATTTCGAGATTAATGGAATTTTCCAATAATGTTCTTGCTTGCTTGGGCAGTGATAATTCCCGTAGGGTGCATTAGTGCCCAGTGCCCACTCACTCCTCTGGAAGTGCTTTTTTCCATTCATTTTTCTAATACAGATTTTCTTTTGTTGAAGTATTATAAACCATAAACCAAACCAACCAGCTACAAGGTGAATCACAACATTACAAACTTTGATTTGAAGCAAAAAAGTATTTGAAAATCTGATAAAAAGTTCAAGGTACAAGACTGTGTTGGTCTAATGTTTTTTAAATGTTACTACCTGTTTTTTTTTTGTTGTTTTTTTTAAGTAATGTTCCCATAATGTTTGCAAAATTATAAACTTTAATGTTCCTTTAACGTTTGCAAGAAAAAACGTTTCAAAACATTTAAAAATTGGAAAATTGCAATAACATTTATATGAAAACGTTACCAAAACGTTCTTAGAATGTATTTTTGTTAACTGGGAAGCATTGCGAATGACAATCAAATAAACAATTCTGGAGAAATATAAAACTATCCATTTATAAAACTATAAATTTATATTTAAAAAGATGAAACTGTACAAATTTGTGTGTATATCTGTAGAAACAATATATTTTAAGTTTACTGGAAAATATGCATATATATAAAAATATTTATGTGTTTAGAGTGTGTAGAGAGACCGACTTGTTTGTGTCATTTGCGGTGCTTCATGGGACTCTGATTGGTGAGATTTTCTGTACAGCATTATGGGTAATGTAGTTTTCCACCAGAAATACAGCTTTTAAACATGATATTTTAAAAATAAGTTGAAATAATGTGAACAGATGGCATCAACAAAAGAATACCATCATTTAACAATCTTAAAGCTCACAGTAGGTTTGAATGGTTTATCAGTTATCATTAAAAATCAATTTTCCATGGAGAACATGAATGGAGTTATTATTTCCGGAACCCGACAGTTGCACTTTATTGTGTCAGTTATAAAATCTATTGACCAATATGTTCAGGCATTTCCCAAAAGTATTTTAAGCTTAAGTAGATCATAGAGACTATTGGTGCCAATGGTTTCTACGATACAAAGATAATATAATGTTCCATTAAAATGGAGACAAAGTTCCAAGCAGGACATGGAAGAGCATTTAAATGGTATATGAGGTCGGGGGAGAACAGAGAGTGTTTAGTTAAAGATCTTTCAGTTGTAGCTTGATGTGTCTCCAGGGCTGAGAGAGAAAACCACTCTCTCTCTCAGGTTCAATCCTCAGTTAAACAGGCTCTGCTCTGCTCCTTTATCAGACAGATATGATCTCTGATGCTCTGAGAAGACTGAAAAAGAGAGATGAGAGGCGTTGGAATGCATTGATATGCACCAATCAGCCATGTGCTAAAATAATCAGCTGTATAATCGCTACTCATTTAGAACTCATGCATATTTTATTTTAAATGCAAAATGGCCATATAAGTTTTTGACCCGTGTTTCATAATGCAGTCCAATACTTGTTAAAAAATGATGCCCGTCACCCTTGTTATTCCAGCTGTCGTGGATCTTCTTTATCATAATGTTTGTGTGGGCCTTTTGTGTGATTTGTGTATTAATAGCAGGGGTGTTTGTACAGATCTTGACGTTTGTTTTCTGCTGTGATGAAACATGCCAAGTGTAAAGGCTCCAAATATGCATATTTTAAATCTTCCCGACGTGAATTATTCATATCATACCCACGTCCACAGAATTGTCCATTCACTCCAGAAAAGGCCCAGAATAAATGGAGCACTGTTTTTGCTGAGACAGTTGGTTTTGTGTTTGTTTATAATAAAGGCAGCGGGATTCACCGACCACAAATGCTCTTCATTGACTTCCCGTCAGCAAAAAAATTCTGAGGGTGTAACGTGAATTATTTTGAGTTTAATCGTACTTTAGTCTTTGAACTATTTGCAGTGCTGAATTAAGATTATTGTTGATCCTTTTTAGATGTTTAGGCTACTATTGGTTAAATTCAACGAAGTCTTGAATTAATAATCTCTATATGAGTACTATGTTGTCTTAGTTTGTGATGTTTGCTAAGGCTAGAATATTTAAAATTATTGCTTAAAGTTATTGATTGGTGTGCTATTACTTAAGTGATTTTTCTTCTGGCAGAGAAGAAAACAGCAGAAGAATCCTGTAGATTTGCATTGCAGAAGTAGTTCACCCAAAATTAGATGAAAATGTACTCACCTTCAGACCATCCAAGATGTAGTTGAGTTTATTTTTTAATGGAAACAGATTTGGAGAAATGTAGCATTACATCACTTGCTCAGCAAAGGATCCTCTGCAGTGAATGGGTGCCGTCAGAATGAGAGTCCAAACAGCTGATCAAAACATTACAATAATCCACACCACACCACATGTCCAATTAACATCTAGTGAAGTGAAAAGTTTTGTTAGAAATAAATCCATCAAGACATTCTTAAGTTCAAATATTTGCCTTCAGATAAAATATGAGTCCTCTACCCATAATATTGCTTTCTCCAGTGAAGAAGTTGTCTCGTCTGAATCAGGAGCGAAATATGCATAGATCAAGCACCAGTGTTTCCCACACGGCCCGCCACAATATCCACATCGACTGCCACAAATACCCACCACCCCCTGCCATCAGCTCCCGCGTCTCACACACACGAGCGCAACTTTTAGACCCTTTTAGCGGCTTTTTTTCATAAAAGGTACATACTGACAAACCTAGCGACTTTTTTGAAACAAACCTTAGCTTTCATTGAGTTGAAAGATGTCTCCAGTGCTGCCCCGCGAGCGTGAGGTCTGACTCCCGGTGCAGTGTCGCCTCTCTCGGCATCTCTTCTGTGCAGTGAGCTGGCCGTACCGCAGCAGAGCCGTCAATAAATCATTTACAAAACAGCGTTTCCAAGCACCTGTCGCTTACTGACTGTTTGGGCTTATCAATTTGAACGTAATTCGTCTGTTAAAATGCTCATAGTTTGTTACAGACGCAGGTAGTGCGCTGAATAAGACAAAACGGTAATATAGCCAAAACCACTGCATGTAGTCGCTTTTTAGTGTAGATGTATGTTGATTTTTTCAGACGTTGTCGCGATTATAAATCAGGATTTAAGGAGTATAGTGAGTGATTCCTGGTTAACATGTAGTATAAATGGGTCGTGTTTAGTCACTATTTATACCTGTTTTATGTATGACAACAGAAAATATGTAAATGTGAACAGCTTTATTAGAACATTTAGTAGAACATCTGAAGTGCCAAAACTTGTCTGAACGCAAACTTGACGCAATGACATCATAAATATGCAAATTAATATGTGACGTCACCTGCCTGTTGGAAACCCTGAGCACTGTTTACAAGCCAACACAAACAGTCCAAACAATCCAACAGTTGATGTGAGAGGACAACAGGAGATGAACTTTTTCACTGGAGGAAGTGTTATTATGGACTATGGACTTGTATTTTGGCCAGAAGCAACAAGTTTAATGCCTTAATGATGGATTTGTTTCTTACAAACACGCAGCTTTTTGCTTCACAAGACATTAACTGATGGACTGGATTGGGGTGGATTATTGTGATGTTTTTATCAGCTGTTTGGACTCTCGTTCTGACGGCACCCATTCACTGCAGAGGATCCACAGACAAACATTTGCTTGAGAAATTGTGAACAATCTAGTTTTGATTTAACTTTATCTTCATCAGTCATTGTTGCCAGTGACTCATTTGTGCAGTTGTGCAGTTGTGTTTGCTCAGGAAATGAAGCGATAATTTCTGAGGTTAAACACTGGCTTGAGTCCAGGCTTAAATTAATTTGATATACTTGCAGCTTTGAATGGAAGGAGTCCAGACAACATGCCCACTTGAGTGAGATAAACAAACTGCTTAAGAATGTTTCTTGTTGCTTTAAATGGCCCTCTTTGTGCGTAACTCATCTCCATTGCCTTAATCATGGGCTTATGGCCAGAATTGTCTTGTGAGTGTTATTTGCATCTTCTTGTGGAGAACACAGATTACTTCTTCCTCCTCATACAACATGAGTACATATCACATCTGTGCTTTGCAGCAACTTATTTGCTTGTTTGATCATGTTGGGCTGTTTTAACTAAATATACGTTGTGTAATCAGATTATTTGTGTTCAGGACATGTTGGGTTTCCCATGTTTGGACATATGGCCGTGTCTCGGGTTATTTGTTTTGAATATTTTCTGTGTAGTACGAGATTCCCAGGATTTGTGAAAGAATATCAGTGCTGTTACTAAGACATGTCATGCAGATAGCTGTTTAATTAGCTCAAGGCTGTCTCTACACTTGTTTACAATCTGTGTCCTTCCTTTGTGTAGCAGCAAAACCACATAAAAACAAGCAGAAATCTGTCAGTAACTGATGTATGTATAGTTTGATATGACTATGAACTTTTGACTATGATTAAATTGTTTGAATATTATTTTAATGGTTGCAACAAGAAGTCACCTTTTTTAACTATTTTTAATCACTATTTGGACTTTCAGAAGTTCATTGAATATTATTTTAATGTATTTATTTGTATTTATATATTATAAATATTTTTTTTAAATCCTCAAATTATGTGATATTTATGTATATATATGTATGTACTGTATATACTGTAATGCTGTAAATATAATTACAGTATATAATTACAGTATAATCTATGTATAGTGCATAATATATTTAATGTATTTATATTGTCTTGAATATGGAATATATTATATATTGAATATATTCTATAATAATAATTAAAAATATAATAATAAATGAATGTATTATTTTATTATTATAAACATTGAATATTAATGTTTTCAAATATTTATGATTGATTAAATCTTAAAATATATATAAAAATATAACATTTTTTATAAATATTAAATTAATTAATATTAATATAATTTTTATATTTGAATATTTTCAAATATTTTTTGAGTTATTAAATATTTTAAGATGTGCCATCAACTGGAAATGATGCAGTTTTATTAATCAGCCAATGCTATAATCACAAAATGGCCATTATTGGCTGATATATTGGTCAATCCAAAGCACCCCCGCTTCACCTTCTTAGTTAGTGTTGTCATGAACCATATTTAGTCTGTTTTTCTGATTTGTGAGCTGTAGTTGTGGACGTTGTGAACCGTGTGGAGTTGGACTCTCACCAGTCCTCATGGCTCGATGGTTTGTCCCAGATACTTGGGGCTTAAGATGACCCACTTAGATGCTTTTACTCATTGTGTGTCTGACTGTGCAGCGACACAACACGTGAAATATGTATTACAATACACCTGCGCTCATATTTCACTGTGCAGGCTTTAAAGTACAGTGCATGGGAAACTCTGTCTGATTGGCTGGTTTCTCTGCACATGCACGCCTGATTGGTTCTGATCTGTTTTAAATCTGTAATTGGTTTGATTTATGTTTTAAATCATCCATCTCCTCTCACTCTAGTCCGGGAGAGGACAGATGTGAAGTTGGCTTTGCATAATTGACCATGCATCTTTATTTTTGCCAGTAATGGATGCTGGGAAGGAGAGGGCGGCTGCTGAGCCAGCGTGGCCGATAAAAGACACGCACGCCTGCACATGCAGGGTCTCGGATTCACATGGATGATCTCTAATCCTGATAAATTATGAAGGATGAATTGTCTGGAGGGGCGACTCCAGCTCATGGCTCTGACACGGGGAATGACTCAGCATCCTCTGCCTCCATTATAACACCACTACGGCCGATGAACCTGCAGAGGATTGTGGGGAAACTGAAAGTGGGTCTGTTAGCCCAGACGTATAAACCAGGGCCATCCATCAATGCTGTTAATTATGCAGGACATAAATGATCCTCGTAACTTTAGCATGACGGAGGACAGATGTAGCTATTCCGTATTTAGCATATCCAGCCTTATCTGAGATCTGATACACGAGTAAATGCACCAGCACATGTTATTGTCAGCCTGATGTGATTGTGTTTCAGAGCAGATGCTCCCATTGAAATGAAACTCCTATTTCATTGTTGTTGATGTGAATTGGCTGTAGCTGGAATGATATATAACTGGAACTTCTCCCACCCCGCAGGAGTCTGTTTAACACTAATTTGGTCATTGCAATGGAAAAGTGCCAGGATGTTGTGCTGCTGAGCTTTCAGGAAATCATTTTCCCACCTTAGTCCTGAAGTGCCATAAACATCCAGGACCACCATAGAGGTACAATGTTAAATTTGTAGAAACCATTGGATCAAAAAAGTTTATGATTTCACTCACTTAAATATGACACACAGACTTCAACTATTCAGTATTTTTTAAAGAAATTAATACTTTTATTCAAGGAGGCATTATATTGCTCAAAAGTGAGAGTAAAATCTTTTATAATGTTAAAAATATTTCAAATACATTTCAAGTAAATGCTGATATTTTTAATTTTCTCTTCATCAAAACATGTATCACGGTTTTCACAAAAATATGAAGCAGCACAACTGTTTTTTAACATTAATAATAATAAGAAATGTTTCAGCATATTAGAAGGATTAATAAAAGATCCTGTGACTGAAAATTCACAGCCATAAATTACATTTTAAAACATTCAAATAGAAAACAGCTATTTAAAATTGTAATAATATTTCACAATATTAATGTTTTTACTGTATATTTAATCAAATAAATGCAGCCTTGCATAGATGAAATTATTTTATTAATTTCACTTTTAAAAAAAACATAAACCATTATAAAAAAAACTTCACAGAAAGTGAAACATACTTTTTAAAATGTCATATTAAACTGTAAAAGTAATAGAACATTAATTTTTTTGTTTTTTTATGCATACAAATTTGCCTTAAAAAGAATCAGTTAAATCTGTGCAATGATATGTCTAATATTAGAATATCAGAAGTAAGTCACAAGGGACACATGAGGCACACAAAAGGCAGTTTCCTGTGAATGGCCCTGATTCTTTCACATAGTTTTATCATTTGTATCCATTGCACAGATTTTTCCTCTGAAATCAGCACATTGTGTATTTTTCTTGTGAGGGAATGAGTGATTCTGCTAAATCAGGTATTGTTTTGCATGTGGTTGGGAGGTTTTCTGGATGGTCTGAGCGGAAGGATATTGACTGTCCCTCAGTTCAACTCTGGCTGTGTTCACGATTTATTTTTATTAAGGCTGCAGATTGTCAGTGGGATTGTGATGGAATTTGGCACAAATATGGAAATGCATCATTGCTTTTGTGGGACAGTTTGATTTGCCCTGTATTTGCAAAACAAGGACACTTGGTTATTTTATGACACTATGTTGAAGGAGTAATTCACCCAAAAATGAAAATTCTGTAATTTATTTCTCACCCTCATGTCATTCAAAACTGTTAACTGTTAACTTTCTGTGCAAGACAAAATGACTAATTTTGAAGGACTCTTCAGAAGCTATTTTTTTTATATATATATATAAGGACAGTTTATAATTTTAAAGTGAAGTGACGTGACATGTGGCCAAGTATGGTAACTAGGGCTGTGCAATTAATCGAATGTGATTCTCTCTGCGATAATGAACGCAATATCGCATAGCTTGCCAGTGAACTACGGCTCCATGTATTAACTGCCGCTCCATTTGAAAACAGGTGATGGCGATTTACCGCCAATCACGGAACCGGCTTTACTGACGAGATGCGCGTGAGAATCGCATGCGATTAATTGCACAGCCCTAATGGTGACCCATACTCGGAATTTGTGCTCTGCATTTAACCCATCCAAAGTGCACAGCATTTCTCTCCTGATTCAGGCAAGACGACTTTTTCACAGGAAAAGCAATGTTATGTTTTAAGGATTCTTTTGAATTTGTTTCTTACAAACACACAGCTTTTCATTTCACAAGAGGTTAACTGATGGACTGGAGTGGTGTGGATTATTGTGATGTTTTTATCAGCTGTTTGGACCCTCATTCTGACGGCACCCATTCACTGCAGAGGATCCATTGGTGAGCAAGTGTTGTACATTTCTCCAAATCTATTCCTGTGAAGAATATTTTTTTTTTTTAGCCAATTTTCATTTTTGGGTGAACTTTTCCTTTAAGACACAAACATTTCTGACCTCAAAATCGCTCACCAGAACAACTTCACCTTTGTCCTGCCGCACTGTGCAGTAATCAGCGTGCAGTCATGCTGCCTAAAGTCACGTGACTCTGCAGAAACACCCCCTTCCCCTGGTGCTGTGTGTGCAATTATGATTGTGGAAGAAGATCAGCCCACCCCTTGCCAACATATCATCGGTTGCCTGAGCGTTTACATGACATGTTCTGGCTGGTTTGCATTCATAGCGACAGACTGCTTTGATGTATATTGGAGAGAAGGAGAAGAATGAGATGAAATGGAGTCTGCTGGGGATCTTCACTAATGATCTCCAGTACGCTCCGGCCAATCCCTTTCATCTGGTCCCTAATACTGAGGCTGACTCTTTGTTGTTTCAGATCGAGCCTAGCAGGATTGTAATAAATATTTATTTTTCTTCTTAAGCCCTAATTGAAGTGAGGTATGGCCGGTAAGCATCCTCTACTCCATGCTTATTCGACATGTTGTTTCTACCAGAGAGGGAAAGAGTGAAGATCAGATCCTAGTAAGCCAACATGCCTGGTATTTATCAGGGATTTGAAGCAGAATCTCAGATATTGAAGGTTCCTGTACATATTCGGCAGCTGTTGATTCCTAACAAGAATCTCACAAGTTCAATCCAGGGTTTCTGGAACATCTGAGCCATCTTCTCAACCCTTTCAGACTCTCAGAATATAAACAAAAATATAAAAATTCGTGTTTTATTTCATATTTAGTGTCTAATGTTAACAAACATTATTATTCTAAATGGGTGGGTAAAAAACATTATATTTAAGTAATTGTGTATACATTACTGTGTAAATGTTTGGGATTTTTTTTTGTGTGTTTTTAGTATTTTTGTGTTGCTCTTCTGCTCACCAAGGCTGCATTCATTTGATCAAAAAATACAGAAAAATAATAATATTGTGAAATATTATTAAAATGACTGTTTTCTATTGTAATATGTTTAAAATGTAATTTATTCCTGTGGTCAAAGCTGAATTTTCAGCTTCATTACTCCAGTCTTCAGTGTCACATGATCTTCAGAAATCATTCTAATATGCTGATTTGCTGCTCAAGAAACATTTCATTCTTATCAATGTTAAAACAGCTGTCTTTTCATGCTTCTTTGATGAATGAGACGTTGAACAACATGTATTTGAAGTAGAAATATATATATTTTAAATATTTCAATAAAAAAAAATATTTAATTAATTTATTTAGTTTTTTAAACAAATATCTTTACTGTCACTTTTGGTCAATTTAATGCATCCTTGCTGAATAAAATTATTAGTTTTAATTCATTTAAAATTGACCACAAACTTTTGAATGGTCCATTATACATAAAGCTATAAAAAATTAAAAACATTTAGAAATGCATTTTGAAATACTTTTATATTTCAATATTTTTTTTGTTTATCACACAGATCCTCCGCAGTACCTACATGGACTCGGCTGTATTATGGTTGACTATTGATTACAGGTACATTTAATGTTTACTTTTTCATCTTTTTAATTGATAGATATATTATAGAAATGATTGGCAAAATCACAAGCTGGACTCAAACCTGTGCCACATGCTATATAGTTAACTACTGCACCACTAAATCTGACCATTAACTATTGCTATTGTTGATACTTAGATTTAGGATTACACAAAATATTGAATTTAGTCTCTTTCTGCACCATTTATGCAGCAGGCATTAATGACAACAGCAAACTGAGCTTTTCTAAGCAGTTTTCATCTGCTGCTTCTTCACAGAACGGTGCCATGAAATTATGATTATCTGACTATCTTGATAAGACAAAACATATAAATCATGCAAAGCAAACAAATGCTTGCGGTCACATGAGAGGTGCAGTGTTTCTCATCCCTGTCATGTTTTACAATCAGACAAGAATGTGATTCCCAAGTCACATCATGTTTCTGTGCATCTTTTTGCTAAGCCAGGGCATTGTTTCCAGTGTTATGAATATGTATCATCTCTGAACGTGATTCCAAATAGCTGTGAGCAAATTTGGAGTGCATTTCCGTGCAGCTGGCGCGTCGATGATTTTAAATGAAAATCCCAGTTAGGCTGCTAGCTTTAGCGTTCGGTGTAAGCCTCTCTCCTGGGTCATTGAAATATTGTGAATTCAGGAACAGTAAACAGCTTCTCTGTGGGAACACTGATGTGTTTAGTCTCAGTCGGGGATGCGTTATTGAATTCCTCAGTGACTGACATCAGAAAGGCTAATGCAAACATGGCAGACGGCGAAGGTAAAGTAATTGAAAGTGACACGTGTCGCCTCAGTTTGAAGAAGGATGTTGCGTTTGCTTGTCCTTTATTATCATCGTTTGATTCTCTACATTAGCCGATTGAGGAAACTGGTTTTAGGGCTGTTTGGTTTGTTTTAAGGCATAATGATGAAGTTTAGCTCAGTTTCACACACAACGGTCACATATTATTATTATGCATTTTTCAGTGTAAATTGTTCACAAATGCAGTTTAATAATTTGTTATATTGAATTTGAACAGTTAAGCAATCAGTTTACTGTTTTACAAATAATTCATGCAGAAATGTGTGCTGCTCACTCAGGCCTGTTGTGTTTCTGTACTGTAGGGGGCGATAGAGATACTTTCCGTGTTTTTTTTTGTTTTACCATTAAACCAGGTGTGTAATTGCTATAAACGTATTGACAGAAAGTTTAGTGAACTTTCTCTCTACCAGTTATAGCTATAGAATCCTTATCAGTGCTGAGAATGCAACATGTACTTGTTGTGTTATTAATTGCAAACACATTCTAGAATGTGTGATGTTTGAAATTCAGTTTGCTCATGTAGAAGTTGTTCAACCCTTGTTTCATTTTTAGTGTATTAGTTTTTTAATGCTTTTTTTGTAGTGAAATAGATATTTAGTTAAATACATTAGGAATAATGTACAGTAAGTGAGTCATTATTGCTAAATAAACCCAAATATGAGATGAATATGAGAAGAAATTCAGGAACATTGAATTCAGTCTCCTTCTTTTTACGGTGGTTTGTTGTTGAGCCTTTATTTTGCAATAATGGTCATCTAACTAAACACTATCCCAATTATTACACAGCTACTTAACAAAGAAATTAATATATGGCCATGAAATGTTCAGTTTAGCCAAGTTCACTTGTGTAAAGACAAAACTTGAATATACACTACTGTTCAAAAGTTGATAAGATTTTTAATGCTTTTGTAAGAAGTGTCTAATGCTCACCAAGCCTGCATTTATTTGATCACAAATACAGTAAAAACAGGAATATTTTTAATTATTATTACAATTTCAAATAACTGTTTTCTATGTGAATATATTTTAAAATGTAAATTTTTGTGTGATGCGCAGCTGAATTTTCAGCATCATTACTCCAGTCTTCAGTGTCACATGATTCTTAAGAAATCATTCTAATATACTGATTTGCTGCTCAAGAATTTGTATTTGTGTAGAAATATTTTGATAAATTTTTCATGAATAAAAGTATTAATTTTATTGTTTCTGAATTAGATATTGTGTCAAATATTATGTTATTTATGGTTGCAGCATGCCAATCACTTCAGTTTTGGTGTGACTGAATTATTAAGAAGAATATCTCCTTCAGCAATAGGACTTTCTGTCTGGAATTGGGGTCACAGAGGTCATTTCCAATTCTGATACTATGTAATTATTATTTCACATATATTCCAACATTATCATATTAAAATTGCCCTGAGGATCAGAAGCATCATGAATACTAAACTGCTTTATAATAGATCAGTCCTTCCCATAATGAATCATTGGATGCAGAATATGAGAGGTTTCCACGATGGTTCTTAGGAAGCAAACAGCTGATAGTTTATCATGCGGAGTAGACGTGGTGGTCGGTCTGGTGTTCCTGTGGGCTCAGACCCTGTTCCTCCTCACAGCGCTGGGAGACTGTCACGTCACGTCTGTCTCTCTCCTCACAAAAACAACACCGACTCGTCTCGTTAAAGCTGATGTGTGTCATTTCTGCACACATCATCGTTAACTTTCATGATGCGTCATATGAAACTGAATAATTGGAAATAATGTAGGGCAGGACTTGATTTTAACCATCAGGATTCGATTGGATCGTGAAAAGTGTGTTATGAATATAATGGGTTCATTTTGTTTCTCTCCACCCATATGGTCTAAGTTGCAAATTGTTTGAATGGTAAAAGTTATTATTGAACGTTAGGCGAAAGAAAAAATTATGTATTTTTAATTTTTTTTTAATTTAATGTTAATTATTATAAAATTAACATTTTAATATGTATTTTCATTCTTGTAATTATTTAAATATTAATTATACAATTTTTAAGTTTTTTTTTTGCTCTTTATTTATATTACTGAATTATCAAGGTTTTTACATTTACTTTTATTTTTTATTTAATATTATTTTATGTTGTTATTAATGTTTATTTTTTATAATTATTTGGAAATTGTTTGTATATATTGTTATTATTGAATTTTTATTGAATATTAATTAGTGAATTAAACATGAGTTCATACTGATTTTAAATAAATTACTCTAATGGTGGAAAAGTCAACAATTTTTTCTTTCTTTTTCCTTCCTTTCTCTTTCCGTTTCTCTCTCTCACTCTGTGTTTTATTGGGAGAAAGTAACCAGCTTTTTATCAACTATTATGGGATTATTAACCAGATTTATTATCAATTATTATGGGATTGGTGAGATTTTTTATTTTTTTTTTGCAATAATTTGCAATTTTTATTCTAATTTTTTAATAATAATCATGGGATTATTAGCATGTATTCTTATGTTTTTAATATTAATTATTTAAATCAAATATGATTTCATGTTGTTTTTAAATATGTAAGGATGCAAAAGACATTTCTTTCTTTCTATCTTCCTACTTTCTCACTCTCTGTTTGTCTGTTTCTCTCTCTCTGTCTCGCTCTGTGTTTTATTTAGGGGAAAGTATCCAGCTGTGGAGTTTGTACAGATTAGGGGTCATAACCTTGGCTGGCAAAGTTAGTCACTTTTAAACGCCATCAGTCTAACCGCAGTGTTGAGGTTCTTATTTTAGACAGTTTAATCACAATCGTCTAGACAGGAGGTTGTGCTTCTGCGCTGCGTACAGTCCAGTTCATCTGTCTGAGCGTGTGGCCCCCTCCGCAGTGCGCCGTCACTGGGTTATATCAGCCAGCCAACACCGCTCTCAATCTGGCCCCGGGCGTCTGTGCTGCTATGTATGCAAAGCAGCTCGCAGATCACATGATCAGAGTGATGGAACAGCTTCCTGCTACCAAACACTGTGGCCACTGCTTGGCGTCCCAGAATACCTACACTAGGTGTGTGTGTGTGTGTGTGTGTGTGTGTGTGTGTGTGTGCGCGTGTTGAAAATGAATTCAGCTCTGGTCGTCATCATTGACGTCTGTGTCTCTCTCCTCCTACAGCTCTGGTGCTATGACAACAACGCTGCTGCCTTCCCACCAATCACACCTCTATCTCCACAGACACATGTATGCTGTTCTGTCCAAATATTTAAGATTTAACCTCTTCGAGCAAGTATTGTGGCATATGATAGATGTTTTTTAGTGTTAGTGTTCTGTGTTCCTGTGGCTCAGTGGTAGAGCATTGCGTTAGCAGCGCAAAAGGTTGTGGGTTCAATTCCCAGGGAACACACATACTGATGAAAAATGTATAGCCTGAAACCACTGTAAGTCGCTTTGGATAAAAGCGTCTGCTAAATGCATAAATGTAACACTGGTCAAATTTGTAAAAATGGTAAAAATAAGCTCATAAAAGTATAGGCCGTAATTAATATTTTTTCTTTTGATTTTGTGGTTAAATGTGCCCTAGACATGTTTTTGTGGGTTGTGCTCTTTATTTTGCAGCAGAATTAATTTCAGCAGGAGAATTTGCCCTGAGGTGGGCGGAGCTCTGTGGGAAAGGTGTGATAAGTGGGCGGAGTCTGTGTTTGTGAGAGGCGGGTTTGAATTCTTGTGTAAATTTGGTGCTCTCCGCAGGGTCATACCAGACCGTTCAGACAGACCAAAAGGAGTAGAATCACACACATTCCTGCTCCCAATCTCAGTCATTCCGAGACAGAAGGAAAGGGGGAAGGGGAAGGAGGTAAAAAGAGTGTGGGAGAGGGGAGGAGAAGAGGGGGGAGATCGCTGAACGGACACAGCCCCCATCCCAAGCTGTTTCAGTTCCCGTCCACTCACGTGGGACTCAGTATGTTGTGGAGTTGGAGACGGAATGTGGACGGCGCTGCAGGAAACATGAGATTTTAGAAAGGACGCGTGTCATTGGGTCACAGGATCGCCCCCTGGGAAGGTAAGATGTTTGTGCGGTTGTTGAGGTGTGGCGGCAGGCTTTGAGTTTGTGTTGATGCTTTTCGGTAGAAGACACGCTGCAGTTTCACGGCTTCAAAGACTCTGGATATCTGTCGAGAGGCAGAGAAAGCAGATAAAAAGGATTTCCCACATCTGAACTGCGCTGTCTGTACGTCTGACTTTGTCTGTCTCTCTTTGACTTGCTCTGTCTGAACATTCAAAGAAGCTTATTGACATGGTAAACAAGGGTTTGCATCGGCAAAACATTAATAACCATTACATGTTTACATGTTTATTTTTGGTTATTATATACTGATCACAGATCTTAAAGTCTTTTTTGTAGATGTGCAAAGCATGTTGGTCACTTTCAGTGGTTTCATAAGTTTATACATCTCTACTTTAGGTTTGTTGTAACTGAGGTTTCATGTATAGCTGGTATATCCGTAGTCATAATATTCCTGATGGAATTTGAGTCATCGTTTCAAATAAATCCTAAAAAATCCTAATGGAATCACATAAGAATTGCATAAGATTGGGGTTGGGTAAAATGCTTCCTTATTATTGTTAAATTCTTTTTGAGTCAAGGTCCCCCACAGTCACAACCTGGAAATATAAGGGAATTTTATTTATTTATTTTTTGTAAACATTTTTGTTTTTTGTTTTTAAATCGATTATATTTTGTAACTATTTTTGTTGATTTTTAAAAATATGTATTTCAAAATTGTCATTCTTTCTTATTTTTAGTTCATTTTTCCAAAATACTTTAGTGTTTTAAATAATCACGAAATATTTCAGTGCAAAGAAATAGCTCTTTTTGAGAGCAACATTTTTCTATAAAATATATTTTTAATTGCTTATCCAGTTTTTGGGAATAACCGGAAAAGTCTGTTGAGCCCTGTTGAGTCATATTGCATGTTGTGTAATCTTTATCAGAAATTTGCTGGTATATTATTTTAATGTCTTTCTACTAGAGTTTAAAGAAAGATGTAGGAGTTTTCAAACCCTGAAAGATTTGCTTTTAAGTCCTTGTGATGTTCTACATGGATATTTGATCCCACTGGGAACCTAATAGTCCTTTTGTGAACTATCTGTTCTTAAGATCTACTTGTTGGTTGCTGGAATTCTACATTGGAATTATATAGGATCCAATTGATGGCAGAAATTCCAATGAAGTTTGTTTGGCTGGGGATATGAGGTTGCATGTGTGACATTTGGATTGTGGTTTGCAAAATAAGTTTTATTTTGCCTTTAGCAAAGTTGCATGTCTTAATAATGCTGCTTTTCCAATTGCCTGTTGCATATCAAAAGATACATCCTGAACGAACAAAGCTCATTTAAAACATTGTTATTGTCTTCCACCCGTGGTCTTAAATGCTAATTGAACTGGTAGTTAATGACAGAACATCAACACGCAAACGCAGGCTTTCTGCGGGTGTCAGACGCCGTAAACAGTCCATGCGTGTGTCGTTAGAATGACAAAGCTCCTGTGCTGCTGCTATTGTGTAGCCGTGTGAGGAAGATGATGAATTGCAAATGTGCGAGTCGGTCAGAGTCAAGGAGAATCCCCTCTGAGCGTGTCCTGGTGTGAAGGACTTTAGACGGGCTGAATTCATTCACTCTGAATGGCCTGAGAAAAGGAAAGGCGGAAAGACAGACGGAATCTCTCATCTGCTGGTATACAGATGGAAATGAATCAGCCATCCGCAGTCAGGCAGGACAGGAGGTCAGAGCTGGTGGACGCAGCTGTGAAGTGCATTGCATCATATGAGAGCCAGTAGAGAACACATATGGAGCGTGAAAAAAAACTTTAAGCTAGTTTGAGTCACAAGCAAGGTCAGATTTGGGCCAAAAGTGACTAAAATGGGGTGTCAAAAAGGTCCCTTTTGCAAAATCTTGTTGTCTAAGATTTCATATAGAGGAGACCAGGGCTAGTTGTCTCATTTTTACATTAGTTTCTTGGTTTGTTTTTAAAACCCTCTTTCACCATTATTGATCAGGAGTTTAGATTCACAATTCATTGAAAATACGTTGACCCTTTGTGACAACATGCCCCAGTAGCCAATTCTTCTTGTCTAACATTTAATGTACAGGAGACCGGGGCTAGTTGTCACACTTTTTACTTTAGTTTCTTATGGATCCATTATGGTTTTCACCATTATGGATCAGGAGTTTATATTCACAATTGAATGAAAACGCATTGACCCTTTGTGACAACATGCCCCAGTAGAATCACAATAGAATCTCTTTGGCCAATTTGTGTTGTTGAACATTTCATATGGAGAAAACCTTGGCTAGTCACACTGTTTTACTCTAGTTTATAGATTTTATTCCCAAAATTCTATTTCTGAGAGACAGTTTCACTGTTATTGATCAGAAGTTTAGATTCACAGTCATTAAAAACACAATAAGTGTCTGTGACAACATGCCCCAATAGCATCACAATGGGAATCTACCATGAAATGTTGTATGTAATAAGCTACTTTTCATGTTGGTTTGATTGTATATTTAGGCCATATGTGTTCAAATTTAAGATTTATGTGGGTTAATTGTTTCAGTTAAAGTGTTTTACAAAAATGATTAGTGTGTTGTTATTCAACATGCCTTTCTGAAGATAAAAATGCCCCTAAATACCAGTTCCTGGGGCAAATATTTGCATTTAATAGACTAATTTCTGAAAAAAATGCAGAAACAATATCAGCTTTGAGGAACTAATACTTTGTTTTGACCATAGTGCAGTTCAGTTTTCATAATCTCCATATGGGAAGCAGCAATCAAGCCAACAAAGGTTTAATTGTTATTTAGTTCTGCACAAGTGAAAAACTAAACGGGTTTAATACCAAGCTTTTTCTTCCCTTGAACGTAATTGATTGAAATAGCTTCCTTCTTTACTCGGGGGACACACTGACTTTGATAATTAAAAATGAGGCTAGAACGTGATTTTCATAAATACAGATCACTTTCATTGTGCTTTGATGTGGTCATTGCCGCTGGGTTGCGTTTCCTGTATCAGCGTTGTTAATTAACTCTCCTGGATTGGTTTTGGGGGGTTAGAGGGAATCAAACCCATCGTAAGCATGAGATAGTATCTCATCCTGAACTTATGCATTGTTTTCCAAACAGATCCTTCAGAGTTTTATGACTTACAGTCCATACCAGGAAATACTTCCCTGTCAACAGCATGGAGTGATGTGTTCATACTAGCAGCTGTGATTGTATGGTGAGTGATAGTAGTGTTTAAACACGGGGAATCCCTTTTATCTGTGTGCCTCTCAGCATTCATGTCAAGATGTTCTGGTCTAGTTCTCTTTCATAACCCAGATAGCTGCTTTTCGGTCTACACAGGCAGCATCTTCATGTAAATAAAACATCATACTGTAAGTGACTGATTTCAAAAGTTTAGTTATTATTTTATTTAGTAGTTTTTCTGTACTTTTCTGTAAATGTATTGTTTTTATTATAAATAGAAATATAAAATATATTATTATATAAAATGTATTCATTATTTATATACTAGAGACTCAACCACAGTTTATTCCATTATTTTATTATTTAGAATTTAATTTAATATTTGAATTTTTTGTAAACGTATTGTTATTATTATGAATAGCAGTTTGAAATGAATTCATTAGTCCATTTTTATAACTACACTAGAGATGTGTTCAATAGTGTTTTTATTATTTATACATTTGAATATATTTTTTTTGTAAATGCATAGAGATTCCAGTAGTGTTTATTATTTTATTATTTATAATTTAGTTATAATTTTTATATATGCTTTTATATGAATGTATTGTTTTTTATTATAATTATAAATATAATAAATTAATTTATTTGTCACTGTTTTGTGACTACAGTAGGGACTTGACTACAATTTCCAGTATTCCAGTAGTTTTTTTATTTTTTTATTATTATTTATAATTTTATGTAATATTTTTATATATTTCTTTAGAAATGTATAATTTTTTAATACATGTATTATAATACAAATATGAAATTAACTTATTAGTCACTAGTTTTCCACACTAGAGACTTGACTACAAATAATTTCAAGAGTTTATCATTTATATTTTTATTTAATTATGTAATTTTTAATTTAAGAAATATGAAATTAATTTATTATTTAACTTTTATATTAATACTCCACAGCACTGAATGAAATAAGTATATTAATAGTTAACATTTCTCTTACTTCAATATTAGTCGAAGGAAAAATTAGTTTTCTCTGTGCACTGCATTATGGGATTGCCTTCTCCACGAAACATGCATATGATGATCTGGCTAGATCTTTTATTTTGATGGTGTATACTAACTTAAAATGCCTTAGATATACTGTCTAGGTAAGCAGCTCACTTGGTTTTGTCTCACTGGCTTCCTGTTCCTCTTAATGTGGCCTATAATTCCATTTACCCAGAATGCATCAAAAACACCATTCATACCTGTTCCGCCCTGCGTTTTGATGAGTGATTTAATTGAATGGTTATTATCTCTGGGGTTGTGGGCAGCTGTTTTAAAGTGGTTGTCTATGATGTCAAACCCCAAGACAGGTGGTTTAGGTCGACAGACCTGTGAACACAGTTAGTTTGTTCTTGATCTTCCAGCTCCATCGTGGCACAGAGAGGGAAACAGGAGGCGTTATTGTACTGGAGCCGGGTGGAAATTAAAGGCCTGTGATCGGAGCTCGGAGCGAGTAAACTCATTTCAACGCGGCTTTGTGTAGTCATGTGTGTCTGAATCCCGTCTGGTTACGCTCCGCTGCACGGCACGGGGACGAGGGGTGGGAGGAGAGACCCCAGGGTTCGGCGGAGGCTTCCACAGGGGAAAAACTCAGATAATGTGCAGGAGAGATTTTCTGGAAACTGGATTTGGTTAATCTGTTCTCGGCGTATCACACGGGGGCTCAGGTAATCAGAGGAACACATGCCGTCGCTTGTCCTTCGGAAAATACTTCTCTGAGCCGGAAAAGTTTGTTGGTCTGTCCTCCGATGAGCTTTAATCACCTCTGTGTGTTTGAGAAAATGCTGTTTGTGGTTTGTTGGTTTGGATTTAGTGTGTACGTGTGCTAATTTATTAGTGTTTATGAGATAAAAAAAAAAATGTAAAAACTAAGGCTGCCAAGTGATTAAAATGTATTAATCTAATTAATTAAATGATGTACTGATTAATTTCTTTAAATTAAGTGGCACATCGTTTAATTAGTTAGACAAAAAATTAAATAACACATTAATTTGGGTTGAGAAATTACCCCCCAAAAGATAATTTATAGTCATTGTGTTAAATGAGAAAAGCATTGAATAGACATGACAAAAGAGTAGCTTTAGAAATAATTATTTTGACTCAACATATCATTTATTACACAAACATTTACATTTTAAACTTACAATGTGGCCATTTTGTTTTCAGAGTCTGCACATGAAGTGGCATTTAGTTATATTTACACAGGTGGCATTGCATTTACAGTGCAATTAGAATTGCATAAATAAAGAAACACCGCTGTGAATTATTTTGGAACTATTTTCATTTGCGAAATTGAAACAATACAGTAATGTGACTAAAACCTGCATTAAATGTGTTAATCATTTTAACGTCCTATTTTTCCACAGTTAATCACACCAAATGAACACGTTAAATCAACAGCCATAATAAACACAGTAGTGAACTCGTAGAAACTTCAACACAATCCATAATGTTTTTAATGTTTAAAAATGCACCGCACATTGTAAACATTGTTTCCTTAAGTAAGCTTGTAGCACTTCAAACCATTATAGCAAATCGAGCCTTTGTAAAGCCTTGTTTATGCTTGACACGTTCAGTCTGGCGTGAACTGATGCAGACGTGCTCATCTGACGGCTCTCCAGAGGTGTTTATGCTTCACACGCTCTCCAGAAACACCAGGTGGAAGTGCAGAAAACATCTGAACTAACACAAACAGCAGTGAGGTTTGCATTTGTAAATGACGTCACGTTTGCCAGGAACAAGGTTGATCCAGCTGCTTATAGGAAAATTTACTCCAGTATTATCGAGTCCACTGAAACGTTGTCAAAACTCAAAAACCTATTTGTTTTTAGCATTTAGTTTCACCACTATAGTAATGATAATGATTTGGTACCAATATTTAATATTGAAAATGGTGATGCCATACTGTTAGCCTAGTAGCTTGCCCTCCTTCTTTGGTATTAGTCTCTGACAAGTCAAAAACCTCACACTGTGGCCCATTTCATGTGTAAACATGTAGCACAGAGCCGTTAAGTCCTTACAGTAATTATTACTAATGCTAATAGACACAGAGTGATGTTTTCACATGCAGATTGTCTTATAGGTCATGTGACCTCACTCTTCCTCTGTGCTTGAGAATCTTCTTTTGTTTGCTTCTTAAAGGCACAAGTAAACAGTGTGGACGGGTTGGTTGACCCTCTAGCGTGCTGGAACATAGATGGCATTGCTTGTTGTTGAGTGGTGCTAAGTCTTGTGTGCTTTATTAAATATAAAATATGTGTTCTGTGACTATTTTGTGTCTTATTAGTAATGATGGCAATCATAAAACATCAATATTAACATTTAAGCTTTGCTTTAGCTAATTATATAGTATTTTTGTGTCCCTAAAAATGAAAAAAAGTTTATAATAATATCTCTATTTTATTTAATTTTAGCTTTATTTCAGTTACAGAAAATTGTTTTTCAATATTTTTTCATATTTGCTTTAGCTGGTTATGTAAGTGTCCCTAAAAAGTAAACTAGATTTTTATATATTTTAAGTTTTCATTTTAACTGCAGTTTAAGTAATTTTCTAGTGCTTTTGTCATTTTATTAGTTTTTTTAATAAATATTTCTATTTAGTTGCCAAGGCAACATTTTTAAATTAATATTTAGATTTAATTTAATTTAATTTCAACTTCATTTCAAGCAACACTTTTCATATTTGCTTTTATGTAGTTATGTAACTGTGTATTTTAACTGTACCCTTTTTTTCAATATTTGTATTAAGGCAAGGCAAGGCAAGTTTATTTATATAGCACATTTCATACACAGTGGTAATTCAAAGTGCTTTACATAAAAGAAAGTGAAATAGTCATTCACAGCAATAAAAACAAGGAATTAAAAATAATAAAAACAAGGAATTTTAAAATGTTATAGAAATTGATTTAAAATTACATTTTAAAACAGTTAAATAGAAAATGATTATACATAAAATACAGTGCAGTCAGTTCGGACGTAGCACAGTGTTCATTCAACAAATGCACAGCTAAACAGATGAGTTTTCAATCTGGATTTAAATGTGGCTAATGTTTTAGCACATCTGATCTCTTCTGGAAGCTGGTTCCGACTGCGGGCGGCATAATAGCTAAAAGCGGACTCCCCTTGTTTTGTGTGAACCCTTGGTATTTCTAACTGACTCGATTCTAATGATCTGAGTGGTCTGTTAGGTTTATATTCAGTGAGCATATCTGCAATGTATTTAGGTCCTAGGCCATTGAGTGACTTATAAACGAGTAAAAGTACTTTAAAATCAATCCTAAATGTAACTGGAAGCCAGTGTAAGGACCTGAGGACTGGTGTGATATGCTCAGATTTTCTGGTTCTAGTCAGAATCCTGGCAGCAGCGTTCTGGATGAGCTGCAGCTGTCTAATGGTCTTCTTTGGAAGGCCGGTGAGGAGACCATTACAATAATCCACCCTGCTGGTGATAAAGGCATGAACAAGTTTCTCCAAGTCGTGACTGGAAACAAAACATCTAATTCTTGCAATGTTTTTGAGATGATAGTATGCTGATTTAGTTACTGCTTTGACATGACTACTGAAGCTAAGGTCTGTCTCCAGAATCACCCCAAGATTTCTGACTTGATTTTTAGTTGTTTGACCCCTAGAGCCAAGGTATGCATTCACCTTGAGAACTTCATCTTTGTTTCCAAATGCAATGACTTCAGTTTTCTCCTTGTTTAGCTGAAGAAAGTTTTGGCACATCCAACTGTTAATTTCATCAATGCATTGGCAGAGGGAGTCAATGGGGCTATAGTCATTTGGAGATAAGGCCAGGTAGATCTGGGTATCATCAGCATAGCTGTGATAGGCAATTTGGTTTTTCCTCATTATCTGACTTAGTGGGAGCATATACAGGCTAAACAAGAGCGGTGCAAGAATTGAGCCTTGTGGGACTCCGCATGTCATGGACGTCCACTTAGACTTATGCTCTCCTATACTCACATAATAACCTCTCCCTTCTAAGTATGACCTGAACCATTTGAGTGCCAACCCAGAAAGCCCGACCCAGTTTTCCAGTCTCTCTAGAAGTATGTTATGATCGACAGTGTCAAACGCAGCACTAAGATCTAGTAGTACCAGCACTGATATTTTGCCAGAATCAGAATTAAAGCGAATATCATTTATTATCTTAATGAGTGCTGTCTCTGTGCTGTGATGCACACGGAAACCAGATTGAAAATTATCCAGGTATTCATTTGAGTTTAAGTAGTTGTTCAGCTGATTAAAAACTATCTTTTCAATAATCTTACCTATGAAAGGAAGATTTGATATTGGTCTATAGTTGCTCAACATGGTGCTATCAAGATTGCGCTTTTTCAGAAGGGGCTTAACAACTGCAGTTTTCAGGGAGTTTGGAAAAGTTCCAGAAAGAAGTGAGGTGTTCACCACTTCCAAGAGATCTACTTCCAAACTGTTAAGCACACTTTTGAAAAAAGATGTAGGAAGTGTGTCGAGATAGCAGGTTGACGATTTAAGATGCTGTACTATTTCTTCCAAAATTTTGCTATCAATTGTTTCAAAAACAGACATAGTCACTTCTTTTTGAGATTGCGGTCGAATCTGTGTGACCTCTGTATTACAGGAAGATGTGCCAATCTCCTTTCTGATATTACTGATCTTCTCTGAAAAGAAGGAAGCAAACTCATTGCATTTGCTGTCGGAGAGCATTTCACTAGGAATCTGACTTGGGGGGTTTGTCAGTCTCTCAACAGTAGCAAAAAGAGTACGAGTGTTGTTTAAGTTACTGTTTATAAGGTTTGAGAAGAAGGTCTGTCTAGCTGTGGCTAGTTCCACATTGAAAGCATGAAGGCTGTCTTTATAGATGCTATAGTGAATTTCAAGTTTCGTCTTCCGCCACATCCGCTCAGCTTTTCTGCATTGCCTTTTCATATTCTGAACTGCTGTTGATTTTCTCCAAACTGATTTTTGTCTGCCTGTCTTCTTGCTGACCTTTATCGGAGCTATATCATCAATAACATTCTTAACTTTTGAGTTAAATGAATCCAGGAGAAGATCAACAGAGTCTGCAGAAATGCGTGGTGTTGAAGATATAGCCTCCATAAATAGCACACTAGTGTTCTCATTAATGCATCTCTTTCTGACAGAGACAGATCTAGATTCAGTGGTGACAGAGATCAGTATATCAAAGAAAATACAGAAGTGATCAGACAGTGCTACATCCTTAATAACAATGGATGAAATGTTTAGACCTCTACTGATGAGTAAATCTAGAGTGTGTCCACGATTGTGTGTTGGTCCATGCACATGCTGAATCAGGTCAAAAGTGTTTAAAACAGTTATAATTTCTTTTGTAGTTTTGATTTCAGCATTATCTATATGAATATTAAAATCCCCTGCAATAGCAAAACAGTCAAACTCTGAGGAAATCATTGATAACAGTTCTGTGAACTCCTCAACAAAGGCTGGAGAGTATTTTGGAGGCCTGTAAATGATGATAAACAGAATGCGTGGGGCACCTTTCAGCACAATACCTAGATATTCAAAAGACAAGTACTGACCAAATGACACTTGCTTGCATTGATAAACATCTTTAAATAGAGCAGCTACACCTCCACCTCTCCTAACAGTCCTGCAGACACTTATAAAATTAAAGTTAGGAGGGGCTGTTTCATTTTGGACTGTTGCACTGCAGCTGTCTTCAAGCCATGTTTCATTTAGAAACATAAAATCCAGGTTGTTTGTGGTTATTAAATCATTGATCACAAATGATTTATTTTTTAGTGAGCGAATGTTTAAAAATGCTAACTTGATGGAATTACATTTTGTCTCTACAGCAATCTTAGATTGATGCATTACAGGCCGCAGATTAGATGGGTCAGCCGTACGGCTTGAGAAGGCCTTAGACTTTCTATCACATGATAAAACAGAAATAGAGAAGGCTACAGGCATACTGGGTTCCCGCTTGTTTTGTAAACATTTGTGAATGTTGCTGTTAATAAAGCGGGGACCCGACACATATCACTGAGAGCTGTTATCAGTTGTTTTTGGTTCACCTACAGCCGATGGAGGAGGGTTTGGGCCCTGGCGTTGTGGCAGAGGTCGGAGAGCTCTCACAGGAGGAGGGAGAGCTGGGCCTGCAGTCTTTGGTGGTTGGGGGGCCCGCCGTTTTTTTGTTGATATCTGGGGGCTTGCAGAGAGTTTGGTCCCAGCATACACCAGTTCCTCCATTTTCTGTGAAAAGCTTAGAAGTGGAGATGCTGGAGAGAGGGATAGTGTGTCTGCTGAGCGGGGCTCTAGCTCTGGTGTTTCCGGTGACTGTGATGTGTTGTCCTGGCTTCCCAGGCTGTTTTCCAGAAAGTCGTCCTTGGGTGTTGAGTCTTGGAGCTGTTGTAATACGTCACAGTCTGCATGTGATGAGCTCTGTGGGCGGGGCTCAGCCGGGATGTCCATGAGCAATGCTTGTTTTGGCTGCGTGGCGTTATCAGTGTCCTTGTGGGATTCTTCAACCACATGATGACTCGGAAGCTGATATGAAGTCCTGTGGTCACTCATATTCTGTTCAGGTGAGTGTGTGAGTGGATTGGCACACACCACCGAAGGATGACGGAGGGAGAAAAAGAAATTGTCCTTTAGCACTCTTGTACCAAGTTTGTTTGGGTGGAGGCCATCCAGTTTAAACAGTTGTCTGTGGCCCCAGAAAATATTGAAGTTGTCGATGAAGTTGACTCCTTTTGTACTGCAGGTTCTTTGTAGCCATGTATTCAGCCCAAGCAACCGTGAAAACATGTTAGTTCCCCTTGCTGGGAGTGGTCCACTGATGAACTTCAAGTCTTTGAAGTGTTTCAAAGAGTTCACTGAAATCTTGCTTAAGCAGTTCTGACTGCCCTTTCCGAATATCATTCTTCCCCACATGGATGATGACTCGATTTGCAGTCTTGTGCTTCATCACAATGTTCTGAAGTTCCTTGTTCACATCAGAGACGGTTGCTTGAGTAAAGCAGCAGTTAGTTGTAGTCCTGCTACTGATGTTTCTAATAATAGAGTCACCCACTATCAGAGTCCTGGGCTCGGCTGCGCTCTGAGCTGAATGCCGCTGTCTGCTCGACATTGAGCGCCGGTTAGTAGCAATGTTAGCTGCTGGCTGATTCGATCCAAGTTTTGTCACATTTTGGGATTCCTCATCCACATTCATCAATGCTTCAAATCTGTTTTCAAGATGTATAGGGGGTTGTAGAATACCAGTGTTTACAAGTCTTGTCATAGCCGTATCTGGGGTAGAGGATGCTACAGCAGCAATACGAGATACTCGTGACAATCTGATGTCTCGAGAGCCTTTGGGTCTCGCTCCCTGTTTGTGCCATCGATTAGTCCGTCGATCAGTTTCGGCTTGTTCCTCTACACTTGGTATAAACTGTTGAGATTCACTAGATTCACAGGACTCACCGGCTGTATGCTGAGGGGGTCCGTGGTGACCATCTGCTGTATGTTCCGTCTGTTTTGGAAGTCCAGCAAGTAACTTTGTTTCAAGAACCGCAATCCTTTGTAGAATTTTGTGGCAGTTCATGCAGCAAGTAGATTCCACTAGAGGCATTTTCTCTCGTCTGTTTGAATGTAGACAGCTGTATTTTTCTGTCTCCGGAATGTAAACTGCTGGCAGTGGGAGGCAAAGAGTCCTCTTTTTCCAAAAAATTTGTTGTTTGAGCACTGTGCTGATCTGCTGAAGTTAAAATCTTAGAGAGATCTGAGAAAAGAACAAAAATAGGGAGCAAAGCGCAGAGCAATAAGCAAGAGCGTCCGAACAGTAGCGAAGCCGGAAGCGGAATTAAGCGGAATTAAGCATTTTTTTTATTTATTTTTTATTTTTTTTAGTTATAGTGATTTTAGAGTTAGTTGCCAAGCCAAAGTTTGTATTTTTTAATTCCAATTTTTTTAAGTTTACATTTTTATTTAATATTTGTATTTTATTTTATTTCAGCTTTATTTCAATTACTGAAAATTATTTTTCAGTATTTTTCAGTATTTTTCAGATTTAAGTGCCCCTAAAAAGTAAAATCAAAGTAAACTAGATTATAATTTCCTCAAGCAAAAACCATGTTTGCAAGTAAGCAAGAGTAGTGTTGTACTTCTGAAGTTTTTTCTTTCATGCTCGGGTGGGTGTTGTCGGGGTCTCAGGTACGACTCCCCGTCCGTACAGCCCTTCCACCTATTGAAGCACAGGGCAGGGGATCATCAGTAAATGTCCCTGAGGAGGTGCTGGGGCATGCCTGTGCCTCCTATCAGCACGTCGTTCACGGGCTTCAAAGCCGCTAGATTAGGGCAGGATGCTGCATTTGCTCTGACCGAGAGGAACTCAGGAAATACGGGGGCAATTTTGGGAGCATCAAAAGATTTAGTGAATAGTGAAGTATACGACTAGTTACTGTGGTTACGCAGTAAAGATTAGTGTGAAATTAGCGTTCAAAGGGTCACTTTGATATATTTATTATCATTTAATGTTAGTGTAGTTGTTTTTGTTAATGTCAGTTATGTTTTTAATGTTTGCCATTACTTAGCCAATTGTATGCGTTTGGGGCGTGGCCGTCAAATCCCCCCCCCCCCCCCCATGGAAGCAGTGTTATTTTAGTTTAATGTAGTATTATAGCATTTATTAATATGTTTAACTAGCATTTATGTTTATATTTTTTATTTTTTAATTTTAGTTTGTTTTAGTAATTTTGTTACTAAAATTGCTTATTAATTTTTGTTAGTTCTTTAAATTTGTCTATTTTAGTTTACTTTATTTATTTATGTATTTTTTTATTTTTTTAGTTTGAGCAACTGTGGCATTTCAACTTGCCAAAGCAGCATTTCTAATTTTTTAAGATTTACTAAAAACATGCATCATTTCTAAGTTTTTTTTATTTTTCATCTAATGTTTACATATTTTTTCACACTCTAAAATAAATCTGTAAAAAAACAGGGCACAATGTACTGTATTAATATGTAGTCATTTTCCATATAGATTTTTTTTTATAAATAGGTGTTTTAGGTTTTACTTATATTTTGAATTTTGGCTGCATTGCGTTGTGTTTTAGAGTTAACGGTAATGTCTGTAAAATTAATGGACAATGTCCTAGCAGAAAATTACAGTACAGTTTCCTTTTTTATTGTATTTTTTTTTTACAGTGCAGTTTTATTTCGAGTTTTAGTTAACAATAACACTGAATGGAAGAACTTATTTGAAATTTCATTTGGTGGCACAGAAATGTGCCTGTCCTTTTAAAACAACACTGATATCAAGCTGTTTAGGGCATTTTGGATACAAACAACATATTTAATTTGAGGTCTGTTTGACACTATTTTGTTGAATCCTTCTATAGTTTTTTTTTTCTTTGCAGTTTGTCTGTTCTGAGCAGAAACGCAGCTATAATTGCTAGAACAGAAAGAGCTCATTTGGTTGTCTCAGGTTTTCTGTGTGTCTCTATTGAGTCGACCTGTCACTCGAGGGTATCAACTGAAAGACCTGTCAATCATTCATCACACCACAGTGACCTCCCTGCACAGTTTTGCCAAAGGCACATACTTTAAAATCATAAAATGTTCTTATATTTCTGAACCTCATTACGCTGGCTCTGTTTTATGTAGCATTCGTCTCTTTTAGACAGATGGTAAATTTGTGCTGTTTTCATTAGCGCTGAATGCCCCTCGCAGTGTTTCTCAATTAAACGTTTCTACGGTCTCTAAATGAGAAAAACAGATACCAAAACAGCACTGCAATGGAAACACAATGGGTAATCCTGAATAACAACCATAGAAAATTATAGAAATGCCCAAAGATGTTTAGTGTTTTGATTGTTTGTGATACAAAATAGTCATGGGAAATTTGAAAATAACATCAGCAGCTGAAGACATAGAAACTTGTTTGTCCAGTGTAACAGAAATATAATTGACAGAGCTCAAACGGTGAATGTCCATTTCAGTGTACACTCGTATTGCTCATTCTGTTCTCCAGATGCATTGTGGGTATTGCCAGAATGGCTTATTTTCAGACCATCTCCAATATCACGCTCTTAAAAACATCTCGTAAAAGAGGATCACCCCTGGAGCATGTCACAAAAACGTCATGCCTATCCTGGTACTTGAATAACAGCCGTTTCCATTTCAGGTTTTTACAGGGAATTAAATGTGCAGTCACATTAGTGAAATTGCAGTTTTGCCTGCAAAAAAGATCAATTTTGTGGAATACTAAACAATTTATTTTGAAGAATGTTGGTAACCAAACAGTTACAGTTCACATTAAGTTCCATTTAATTTTTTGTCCATATAATGGAAATCAATGGGAACCCAAACTTTCTTCTGTGGAATATTTTGAATAATGTTGGTAACCAAAAAGTTTGGGTTCCCATTAGGGCTGAGCGATATGGCCAAAAAAATTATCACGATGATTTTTTTCATATCAGTCGATATCGATAATTATCATGATAAATGTCAAATCTTTATTTCTTTCAAGTTTAAAGACAGATTTTTGCGCCAAAGTGAAAGTTGTAGAAACCAGACCATTAATTTTCCTTAACAAAATAAATATCTAAATAGAAAAATGTATTTCTTAGTTTCTGCATGGTCTAATGAGTGATATTGTTTCAAATCAAGAAACAGGTTTGGGTTGCCTGATAATATTAATAATAATAATATCACTTTTTTGTCTCTTAGAAATGCACATTTGATAGTAGATTGAGTTAGGATGCAGAGGTAAATTTTTGTTCATTATCAAAACAAGTAACATCTGTAAAAATTGTAGCAACCTCAGTTTTATACGGTTAAATTTATTCTGACCAAGGATTTTTTTTATTTTTATTAAGCATTGGTCTCCCATTGTAGCATACATTTAAATCATGATAAATAGTTAAAACCACACATATAACACCTCAATACCATGGTAAAAAATATAACTATGAAAAACAGTAGTCTAAAAACATTCAGTATAAATGCACACATGCTATAGCTTAATCACAAATACATATTATAATTATATACCATTACACCTGTAATAAAATTCTATGTGAATATCCCACATTTCTGCCACAATACCATGGTGCAGTGAGTGTTACTACAGTAAATCCATGGTAAATGATGGCGATGTGTAGATAGAAAAGCCTTCTGACTGTCTGGTTGCACACAGTGTTTCTCCTGTTTGGCGTTGGCTAGTTTAAATAAGAGTCATTTGTTCATCACTGAATTCGCGCTTCACACTGGATCTCACAGCGCTGTTTAGTGCTCGCGTGACGGATGAACGCATCTGCTCTAGTGAGCTCGCACCGCGCGGCACTTTGAACTTTAATCCGAACGGATAAATGGAGTCGCGCTGTTTCGTTCCGCTTTTGGCGCATAAACATTATATTGAACATTTATCGAACTCTTCATATCGTTTTATCGAGGAAAATTATATCGTGATAATTATCATTATCGAATTATCGCCCAGCCCTAGTTCCCATTGACTCTCACTGATTTTTTTTTTTTTTGTCTATATAATGGAAGTCAGTGGGAACCCAAAAAGTTTGTTTGCCAACATTCTTCAAAATATTGCACAGAAGAAAGTTTGGGTTCACATTTATTTCCACTACTGTAAAAAAAAAAATTGGGCAAACTTAAAATTTTAAGGCAACCAGCTTCAGCAGATTTTTGAGTTTTCTCAACTTCTTGTTTTAAGTTTATACAACAAAAAGTTGAGAAATTTCCTAAAAAATAAGTTGAGAAAACTCAAAAATCTGCTTTAGCTGGTTGACTTAAAATTTTAAGGTAGCCCAACTTTTTTTTTTTTACAGTGTACATATCTTTTATATTCCACAGAACAAGGACAGTTTGGGTTTCCCATTGACTTCCATTGTATGAACAAAAATGCAGCAGAAGTCAATGGGAATCCAAACTGGTTACCAACATTATTCATAATATCTTCTTTTATGTTCCACAGAAGACAGAAACTTTGGTTTCCCATTCACTTCCAGTATATGGACAAAAAATACATTGGAACTGCTTGGTTACCTTCATTATTCAAAATTTTATTTTTTTTGTATTCTGTAGAACAAATACATGCTTACACGTTTGGAACAACTTGGGGGTGAGTAAATAATGACAATTTTCATTTTTAAGTAGACTATCCCTTTAAGTTAGTCCACTGGACTAGTCAGACATGCAAGATCATCTCTGGAGGTGATTCATTTAGGTTAATTTCATGCGGTTTATACATTTTAGATTTAGTTGTGGAGTTGCTGTCTTGTGTAATCCAGAATGCTAGTTATTGTTGTACTTTGATAAAGTGCTGTGAATTAATTACCCTGCATGAACATCACAAATGGGCCCTCACTGATTTTCTTGGCAGGAAACGTTCCTTCTTTTCCACCCTGCAGCTGCTGATGAATTTTAGGTTTTGTTTCCAGCTGCCTCTGAGCGTTCCCAAGTTCCCACGCTGAGAAATGCACGTCAGGTTGAGCTTTGGGGCAAAAAGTGCTGTGTTCACCCCTTCGCATCCCTGAAGCTGATCGTCTTGACTTTCAGCCGTCGGTGGGCAGCTCTCAGACCGCTCTTCTCCTGTCTCGACAGGTCATGGTATGTGCGATCAGGGGACTCTAATAACAAAGGACTTCAAAATGCACCTGTCACATTTTTGGGAGATTTGCAGGTAAACACGCAGAGCGGTGAAGCGGGTTTCTGGATTGCGTGATGGAGCCCCTGGGTGTGTTTGTTTGCACACCTCCATGAATGGGGGTATGGGATGACAGGATGTTTACGGCTGTCGGGTATTTGCCTGACGTCATCACTGGATTTGATAAACAACTCTGTCTGACGCCACACTGTTTTTGCTCTCTGCCAGGGATCATATCAGCTAAAGCAGGCCTTTATTCACTGAGAGGATATTCACACCGGCGCTCATCTCAATCTCAATAACATAGAAACTGATCAAACAAACATGCTTTGAATTTAAATGTGTGGTTTGGTTTAGGGCTGTGACGGTGGCAGATTTTTACCACCGCGGTGGTAATGGACCAACTACCGCCGGTGGCGCGGTGTTGTGTATATTTATATATATATATACAATTCTGAAACGCAAAAATGAATAAATGAGGCTCAATCAACAAACGTGCGTGTTTATTTTAGCACTTCCGTCAGTGAACACTCAGCCTGCAAAGCACTAAAATAAATATCAAAGAAATAATGCAGTTAAATAGGAAAGTAGCCTTAAATAAGAAAGTTAAATACACCCGGTCTACCTCACGCGAGCGGCGTGGCGAGAACCCATTCTAATCAGCGATGCTGTCTACAGATGCGGCGAGATAAGACACAACAAATCCCTCACAGTAAACTGCCTCGTCCTATTTATGACGTACTGACACAAAGTTCAAATGTCCTGTAGACAGACTCAACCTGTTGTGTTGCGACGCGGCGTCCGGTTTAGACACGGTTCACTGTTCCGCCACCAAGCAAGCGGGCGCTTGAACTCCTCATCTGCATGCGCTCTCTGTGGAATAGGAATCGCGGCGTATGTTGCCACATTTCTTGTTGGCATCTTCCATTTACCGCTGTCTCGTTCGTATTTGGCCAGTTTGGAGAAAGCCTCACCAAACCTGACCAACCGGGATTTTGCGATCACGTGAACTTGAAGACAATTTTCCTGCGCTCAAACCTGCCAATCTAAAGAAGACGCCGTGTATGGCGTTTGAGGTAATTTGTGAATTAGCATAGATTTATAGTCTAAATAAAACAATTTGCAACTGTTACTATTATTACACTTGTATATAAAACTTTGTATTATGCTTGTTATAGAGTGTGTGACGTCACGTGCACTACCGCCGGTGGCAATAGACAATCGCGGTGACAACCGACCACCGCCGTTGACGCGGTTGTCACGGTGACCGTCACAGCCCTAGTTTGGTTTGAGTTTGCTGCTCTCTTTAACCTTTGTTTGGTGGCATATAAATGAGAAGGCCAGAAATGAGCCTGAGGCCAGTTTAAAACATATTTTATGAAACTATTGTGCTGTTTGCTCATGCAAAAGTTGCCAACACAATGCATGGGTGCTCAGGTTGTTCTGAATGTGTTTAACATGTTGTTTTGAAGTTTCTAGGGTCTTTGTTTAAATCACTAACCCTGTAGTTGGTGTACGCACTAGTAATAGTAGTGCTTGACTTAGCAAATACTACTGATAAATTAAACAAGCAAAAATGTGATTGATTGAGAACTGAAGCTGATAAACATCAGGCAGAATGACAGATATCGAGCAGTTTTTTTCCTCCTCTCTTCTTCAGCATCCATCAGCTCTTCTGTGCCGGACCGTTCCCGCTGGAGAGCGTGTCCTAATGGCCTCGTGATATAGAGCGGTTATTTTCCCTGTCGGAGGAGCTTGTGTGTTTTGATTTGTGCTGGTTAAGACACGACACACCATTAGTTACAGCTAAACAGGCTTATGGGATGCTTTATGTCTTCACTTAGAGAAGAGTCTGAGTCTATCGTTCTATCGTTCTATCATTCTATCTATCGTTCTATTGTCCTATCTATTGTTCTAGTCATATTTAACTATATCTTATGCATGCAGAGTCTTTCTTTTTCAACATCAAGCCAAGTAGATTTCATGATGGTGGAAGATCATTTTGTAACCTTTTCACATTTGTTTATTAATATATGGGGCAGATGATGTGGGCAGCTCTTTAAAACACAGCCTGAGGCCTGTGGGCACATCGAGCTGATGTCCTGAACTCACATGTTTTTACCCATGAGCACTTGCTCTTAGCTGCTGTAGTGTGGGAACTTTGATCAAGCACTTGGGGATGTTGCTGGCTCAGTGCTGAAGTGCTTTCTATTTTGGTGTTATCCTGATGGTTTACGCTAGCATGTGTAGACCCCGCTCCATCAGTGAAGAGCTGGCCTGGTTTCCACGGAGACACAGGAGAATTTCTGTGTGTTTGCGTTTCCTGGAGTTTTGCACCATCGTGCAACGGGATGGAATTTTTCGGACATGTTGTATGACTCTCCACACAAAAGGTCAGTGTACAAACAAGACGTAAGGACTGTGAGAATGGTAAATAGGTAGGAGGCTATATGCTGTCATATATAAATATCCATAAAATGAGAATAATTTACCTTAAAATGATTATTTTACAATATATTAAGGATTGTTTTAAGAGAATATGTTTTCAGATAAATTTACTCTTTTTTTGTGTGTGTTCAGTTATTTATTACAGACTGGCTAGGAGTGATAGAAATGAGAAACATGAGACACAGAAGCACACATGCAAATCAAATACTTGTTATCCTGTTTTGTTTCCGCTTTGCTCAGACGTCTTCTGTCAGCTTCTCTGCACTTTATGTGCCAAACAAGAACTCTGCGTCTCGGTCCTGATGCTTCTCTGCTGTTTGCGGTTGAGTTAGCAGCCCTGTCATGAGCCTTTACTACCGTCTCTCAGCTCTGCTACACACTGACCCCAGATCTGCTCCGGTGCGTTACTCAGGACAGATAGAGAGATCCCACTCTCAAGAGAATGAAGAATCTGAAACAGCTCCAAGATGATCCCTCTGGTTCCTGCTGTCTATAGGAAGCACACTCTCATGTTGATCCAATTCTGAATTACTTCCTTTCTATGCAATACAGAATAATATATATTTTGAATAATCCAAACATGAAAATTTGCTGAAGATTTACTCACCGTCAGGTCATCCAAGATGTAGATGAGTTTGTTTATTCATCAGAACAGATTTGGAGAAATGTAGAATTACATCACTTGCTCACCAATGGATCCTCTGCAGTGAATGGGTGCCGTCAGAATGAGAGTCCAAACAGCTGATAAAAACATCACAATAATCCACACCACTCCAGTCCATCAGTTAACATCTTGTGAAGCTAAAAGCTGTGTGTTTATGAGAAACAAATCCATCATTTAGGCTTTTCAACTTTAAAACATCACTTCTGGCCAAATTGTGAATTGTCAATCCATAATAATATTTTCTAAAGTGAAAAAGCCCATCCTCTGTTGTCCTCTCACATCAAAATTAACCAGCATATTTGTTTAGAGCTGTTTTGGAATATTTTGGCTTGTAAACAGTGCTTGATCTGTGCATTTCTCTCCTGATTTAGATGAGATGACTTTTTCAAATTATGTATAGAGGACTCAAATTTTAGCCAGAAGCAAGTGGTTTAAAGTTCAAAACGCTTTAATAATGGATTTGTTTCATACAAACACACAGCTTTTCACTTCACAAGATGGACTGGAGTGGTGTGGATTATTGTGATGTTTTTATCAGCTGTTTGGACTCTCATTTTGACGGCACCCATTCACTGCAGAGGATCCATTGCTGAGCAAGTGACGTAATGCTACATTTCTGCAAATTTGTTTTCATCTTGGATGGCCTGGGCGTGAATACGGTTTCAGCAAACGCTCATTTTTAGGTGAACAATTCCTTTAAATCATGCGACTGGAACTGCAATTCCATATTGACCTTGAGCTGGTGATATTATTAATTTTTGTTGGCGGTTCACATTGCTTCTGGTGGGTTTTGTTTTTTTGCCAAATCAACATGTGCAATAATGCTTAGTCATCACGGTGAATTTTCACTCTTGCTACGAGGGGGTCCATTGGGAAAAATCCTGCATGAATAGGCTATTAACTTCAGAATAATCATGAAACTAATCTCAGTGGAGTGAGTTCTTTGTGCTCCATGCAAATCTAATGCCACCGGATCAGTATGTGTCAGGAAGTTTAGTGCAAGTTTATCTTAAGCATGTAAATGTTTGGGGTGTTTGTTTGTAGTTGAATCATTTTGCTAGCGAGTATGCTATTCATTAGTATACTCTACAGCATGCACCAACCGACCTCACTCTCGTATCGTATGAAAAATGGGTCTTTTGGATTTCATTGTGTATATATTTCCATCCATGCAGGCGTTTATTGGAAGCAGCAGTAACCGTGGGTTGATATATCTGTGACCACACACGCACAGCCTCTCATGTGGCGGCTCAGAGTGAAGTCCATCATCTTGTGTTTGTTGAAGCTTTCCAGAGCGCCTGAACATGTGTGGTCTCCAACCACAGCGGCGAATCTCTTCAGTCCCTCTTTCAGTTCTAATTCTGTCGTATTTCTCCGTGGTTAGTCTAATTTTATCCCACAACAGCTCGTCCCCTCGTACTGCCTCAGAAACTGCTGTGTTTGGATTCTTTTGACTAGTAATTTATAACTCTCTTGCGTTCTGTTTTTTCAGATTTTGGACGTCACCCGGCATGGTGGTAGGAGCTGATCTGTATGCAGAGTGAAATCTATCATGACTCTGATGTCATTGGCACACCGCAGGTAATTTCAGAAAGAGTCATGCTGTACCTGTCAGACTCGGCTGATGGTGTTATGCCAATTCATGTGTGAAACTCATTTGGAGTGAATATGATCTCACTAAGAATGAATTTAAAAATATATCAAAAATTATATTATTTTTGAAAATGTGTTGTATTATATTGAAGCTTACTGGATAATTCTAAGAGTAAACTTAAATAAATAAATAAATATTTATATAAACATAAAACATTTTTGCAAAAATTGTTTTAAATGTATTTTATTATTATTATTATTATTATTATATACTCGCGTCGTGGCTGCATCACCACCTGGGGTGTGCATTATTTTCTAATAATTCAAAGGCCCATCATCAATTCATTATATATATATATATTAGTGCTGTCAAATGATTAATCGCATCCAAAATAAAAGTTTTTGTTTGCATAATATATGTGTGTTCTGTATATATTTATTATGTATATATAAATACACACACATACAGTATATATTTTGAAAATATTTACATGTGTATATATTTACATTCATATAATTTATATTATAAATAAGTATATTTAATATATAAACATACAATTTTTCTGAAATATATACATGCGTGTGTGTATTTATATATACATAATAAATATACACAGCACTCATACACATATTATGTAAACAAAAACTTTTATTTTGGATGCGATTAATCGCAATTAATCATTTGACAGCAGTAATATATATATATATATATATATATATATATGTGTGTGTGTGTGTGTGTGTAAACATTTATTACAGAAATTAATTTTTATGATTATATATGAAAATTTATTTTGTGTGTGAAATGTATATATTTTTTATATAAAATAGAAATTAGTTTTTAGTATATATAATATATATAGATTATATATAATATGTATTTTTATATAATGTAATATATATGATATTAAATAATATAGTACACTTTCAATAATAATTTCAATAATACATGTAAACAGTTCAAAGAAAACAGTTTTTGTCTTTTTTTTTTTACAGATTTTTCAGCAGCATAAATTCAGTCAAATAACTGACCTTAATTATTTTAATTAATTAATTGTTTTAACATATTTAATTCATATTTTCATATATTTATGACATTTTTTTCAGACTTCATAATCTTTATCTTTAACTGCACATTGTCATATAATGCACTAAAATGAACCATTGAGCTTATGAGTCATTCGTTCCTTAATCAGACTCTACTGTGCAATTTACCTTTAATTGTCATATAGTTTATGATCTTTAATTGTATGACATGGTGATAAAAAAGAATAAATAAATAAATGCATAAATAGTTGTCATTCAAATAATAACACAAAAAAAACTTAATGGGTCAGTTATATTTTGTTGCATGACCTCTGTGTTTTCTCTGTCTGCTGCAGATACTGAGCCATGGGTAACACAGAAAGTCATAGCGGCGGCCATGGTTACTATGGAGACGGCCAGCGCCACCTCTCCCGTAAGCACATGTCCCGCTCGCTCCGTCTGTCCAGCAAGCAGACGTACTGTTCCCGCCGAACGCCGTCTGGAAAACCAGAGCACCGCAACTCCGAGACCAGCACGCGCTCCAGCAGCACTCCCAGCATCCCTCAGTCGCTGGCCGACCACGGCCTGGAGCCCTTCAACGACTCGGACATGCTGCCCGACTTCAGCGGCCCCATCTGGGTGGACCGTGTGGCCATGAATCTCCGACCCATGTCCTTCCACAACCAACCGGCCCATTCGCCCGCCACCACCGCCAAACAGGCCACGCAGGACGATGCCGAGCCGCCAGAGGACACAACACTTGTCCAACGCACGCAGGACAGTTCCCAAGAGGCGTCCAGCTTTAAAAAGAAGCGCTCTAAGTCTGCAGACATGTGGAGGGAGGACTCGCTGGAGGTGTCCTTATCTGACCTGAGCCAGGAGCACCTGACCAGCACGGAGGAGATCGGAGACACGCCGGACGACTGTGAAACCCGTTTACAGTCGTCCGCTCAAGAGCTGCTGGACTCAAACCGAGCCAATTCTTTAGACGAACTCTACGGACCGAAGAGCCCCGCCTGCAGGCCCACACACGGACGCTATGCCAAATGGCACAAGGGCGACGGTACAAGCAGAGAAGGTGACGAGGATAAGATGATCTCGCCCTGTGAGGACGACGGAGCTGCATACGGCGCATATACACTGCCCTGCCGCCGATCTCACTGTCTGTCAGAGGGACCGACCAATCATCATGGAGTTATGCATGGGAGGCGGGCACAAACCATACAGGTGAGTTTGAATTGGGTAGCCCCGCCCACAGTTAATCTTATTGGTCACTACTCCAATATTAAACACCAAATACATTCTGGTTAGCTGTAATCGTGTTATATTTTGCAACATTTATAAATACCATTATATTTTTGTATTTTTTTTGTTTTTTTATATTTAATCTAAAAAATATTAAATATAAATGCCATTTTTTTTTATAATTATAACTTTATAACTTTAGATTTTTTTTTCAACTTTGTTTTCTATATTTCTATATTTTTTATTATACTATTTTTAAAAATATAAATACCATTATATTTTTTATAATTATTTGCATTTTTATATTTTATATGTAAAACAATATGAATAATGTGTGATGAATAAAGTAGCACCAAACACAGTTAATGCAAAAGTGTAGACAGACTGTCCAGGTGTGTAGATCCAAAACAAATGCAGAACAAGAAAAAAGGATCTGCACACAATAATGTAGGCAAATGCTGGTGTAGGTTTTTTTTTATTGAGGCAACAAAAAAAGTGCAAAAGTTCAAAGAATGTGCAAGTGCAAAATGTTTCCGGGTTCATCAGTGCCATACCTACAAAAATATAAAATATAACTACCATTATATTTTATAATTATTTTATTTTTTTAACATTCTATCAATGAAAATATAATTTATAAATACTAGGGCTGTCAATCGATTAAAAAATTTAATCGCGATTAATCACATGATTGTCATGAGATAACTCACGATTAATCACACATTTTTATTTGTTCTAAATGTACCTTAAATCAATACTTTTCAAATTTTTAATACTCTAATCAACATGGGCATGGACAAATATGGATGCTTTATGCAAATGTACACTATATTGCCAAAAGTATTGGGTCGCCCCTTCTAATGAACAGGTTTGAGTACTTTAGTAATTTCTATGAGTACAAATCTTAATGTTAAAGCATATAATGATATTCTAGGAAATTGTGTGCTTCTAATATTATAGCAACAGTTTGGACAGGACTCTTTTCTATTCTAACATGACAATGCCTCTGTGTATAAGACAAGGTTCAAAAAGAAATGATTGATTCAGTCAGTGTGGAAGAACTTGACTGGTCTGCATAAAACCAAGTCCTAATCCCAGTTTAACACCTCTGGTGTGACTGTAAATGCAGACCTTGAGCCAAAAACTCATCACCAAACACCAATGACTTGTACATATGGGTTCAGTCATTTTAGACACTTCAAAACTGTTGCAACATACATGGAAATACATGAATTAAATACATGAATTATGTTCCCATCATTGTTGCCACAGATTTGGAAGTGCATTTTTCTGTTCTAAAAGAAGGGGGTGTCCCAATACTTTTGTCTATATAGTGTATGTACAAGTCATTGGTGTTTGGTGATGAGTTTTTGGCTCAAGGTCTGCATTTACAGTCACACCAGAGGTGTTAAACTGGGATTAGGACTTGGTTTTATGCAGACCAGTCAAGTTCTTCCACACTGACTGAATCAATCATTTCTTTTTGAACCTTGTCTTATACACAGAGACATTGTCATGTTAGAATAGAAAAGAGTCCAAACTGTTGCTATAATATTAGAAGCACACAATTTCCTAGAATATCATTATATGCTTTAACATTAAGATTTGTACTCATAGAAATTACTAAAGTAGTCAAACCTGTTCATTAGAAGGGGGCGACCCAATACTTTTGGCAATATAGTGTATGTTTATTATTATTGAAACCATAGTCAACATAAAGCATGAAGAGTAGACATGTTTCAAAGGTCATAGGTGTTTTTCAAAGAACTTGTTCATGTCTATTAGACACATGAAGCAAATAAATACCAGGTTCCCATTACTTCTCTTTCTTTGCACTGAGCAATTTATTTACACAAACATGTTTACATTTTTGCACACAGGGCAGCTCTTCTTCTGAAAATGCAAAATGTACATTTATTATTTATTATTGCATTTGTTTCCCTCTCTGTGCCCACATACTGTATTTTGATGAAGCTAAATTCTCAATAAAACTGTTTTCATTGGTATATTTTTCTGTTTCTGTTGTCAGACAATGGAATGAATATGAAATAGTGACTGAAACACGACCCATTAAGACATAACCAGCTCTCCCTTCCAAGATGTTAATCTGCACAAAAAAAATCATGATAATCGCACCGTCGTCTGATGAAATCAAATACACATAAGATAAAGACAATAGCTGTGCTGTGATCTCGGCTATACTATAGAGAGAGAGAGAGAGAGGTGTGCGCGCGCTGAAGAGAAACTGAGCAGACGCAGAGAGAAAGAGAGGTGTGCGTTAACTTTGACAGCACTAATAAATACTTTTATGTTTTCATAATTATTTGCTTTTCTATATTCTATCTATAAAATATAAATTATAAATACTGTTATATTTGTATAATTATTTGCTTTCGACATTCTATCTATAAAAATTATAAAATATAAATACCATTGTATTTTATAATTATTTGTTTTGATTTAGATAATCTGTCTATAAAAATAAACAATATAACTACCATTATATTTTATAATAGTTTGTTTTTTAACATTCTATCTATAAATATATAATTTATAAATACGTTTATGTTTTCATAATTATTTGCTTTTCTATATTCTATCTATAAAAATATAAACTATTAATACTATTATATTTGTATAATTATTTGCTTTCTACATTCTATCTATAAAAATGTTCAAATATAAATACCATTGTATTTTATAATTATTTGTTTTGATTTAAATATTCTATCTATAAAAATATGACATATGAATTATATTCTTGTTAGACCAGCAGTCGTCTGGGATATTCAGTGTAGTTAGCTGAGCTAAAATGATCAAAAACACAAGCTGGAAAAGGGTTCAGGTGTTAGTAAAGTCTAGTGTCAGTGTAGGAGTCATTGAGTGTCAGTGTAAACGCCCGTAGGTGTGCAGTAAGAATGTGAGTGTAATGTTGTGTTAGTGTAGGTGTACACCAGGGAATTTTAGTCATGCTATGAATGTTGACTGCGGTTAATCCCCCAGAATCCTCGGAGTCTCCTCATGTAAAGAGACTGTACATATGAATGACTCATTTGTGTGCGAGTTCACACAGACTCCACTGTTGTTTCCCATCGGACAGTATTAAGATTTCACAAGACACTCATCCCAGTCAGCTGTTGGTGTAAACTAAAAAAATATAATGATATTTTATATTTTTAGAAATAAAATATTTAACAAAATACCAAATAGTTATGAAATATAATGGTATTTATATTAGATTTTTTATATATATTTTAAATATTTAAAATATAAAAATGCCAAAACTTTATAAAAGAATATTTGTAAAATATGTAAAATAAAATATTTTTTATTTGTAAAATATGTGTAAAAATCACATAAAATGATTCTGTTATAACCATTATAAAGTATAAAAATAGAATGTCATTTATATTTTCTTTTTTAGCAGATAAAATAAACAAAAAATGTACACAATCGATATTTATAGTGTTTTTATTATATATTTTTATAGTATTGGTATGGTATTAATATTATATATTTTTATATAGATAACATTAAAATTCCCAATAATTTATTTAAAAATGTGATGGTATTTCTATTTTGTACATATACAATATGAAATATTTTAAAATTATAGAAATATAATGGTATTTTTATAGATAAAATAATTTTTAAAAATTATTATACTACCATGGTTAGATGGACATGCACCAAGGTACTAGAATTTTAATTTAAGGACATTTTATTAAGTAATTTGTAAATGCTATGCTATATCAAATTACCGTGGTACTAATATTACCATACTATAGATCCACCACAGTAGCTGTCAATCTCTGTGACGTGTGTTGACAATCCTAGTGCACTGTGGGTAGTGGTCTGTCACACTGTTCATATGGTGATGGCTGTATTTTCCTGCTCTCTCTCGGATGATCCAGATCCTGGAGTCAGACTTCTGTGAGAACAGCTCGCTTCTTTTGTCATGCTAATGAGCTCTAACTGACAGGAACGTGATTGAGAGAGAGAGAACGAGGAGCAAAGGTGGAGAGAGTTGAGCTCTAGATATGCTGGTTTATTTTTGACTGTGTTTCTTGCATAAATATGTGTATGCAAGAAAGAAATCAGAGTGTTTCAGTTGTACGTAGGTAGGCTATTAGCTAGAAAGAAAAAGATCAAATCACTGTGTGACACTGGCTCCTTGTGAGGCTCCATCGGTGAAGATGAATGGCATGCCGGGCCGCACAGTCCAGTCATGTGACTCCCGCTAGATGCCGGGTTTGGTGGGTAATATCCCATCATTCCCCAGCAGCAGTACAGAGTGGTATTGTACAGTCAACTTTACTGCGCTATAACTCGACACGCAGAGTTCAGACAGCGCTGTGGTCTCTGTGTCAACTTCTGTAAAATGTTCACTTCACAACCTGCAGCATGTGCTCTGCTTCTGAAGACACGACGTGCTCCGGCCAGCAGGTAGGAGGAATGAAGATGTGTTGGAGAAGAGCCACGTTTATTAGAGTGGAAAACTGAGTCTTTATCTTTCGTTCAGTCTGTCGAAATGACAAGGCTCATGTTTGGTTACTGAGAAAGAACATCCAGGAACTATGATTAGTTTTGTTGCTTAGTTTTAGTTAAAGTAAGTCATGTTAAAACCAAAAACCGATGTCCTGGGTCAGTTAAGTAGACAGTATTTTAAAAAATTATTTTGCGTACATTTAGATACATGTCATGTCTTTTCATACAATCTGGTTTTCACAGAACTAATTACTTGGGTTTTTTTGGCCAGATTTTGCTCCAAAATTACTTAATTTACTAAGATTTAATTTGGGGCTATATTTGATATTTTTATGTACATTCACTTAATGCTGTCATTTAATGCTTATATATATAGAGACGTGAAAACATAAGGAAATTTCAGAAGTGGGATATTTCCAGGCCTAAAAAATAAATATTTTAATATTTTATAATTGAGGTATTTTGATATTAATTTAAAATAATTCATTAATTTTGAATAGATAATACATTTTTAACATATATTTTTTTCTAAAATGTGTATAGTCAATATAAAAAAAGTGTCTTTTTATGCTCAATTGTTCAGTTCGAAAATTTTGTCTTTTTATGCTCATTTGGTCAGTTCTAAACTGTTTTTTGGCTAGAAATTACTCTAATTTACTGTAACTTAAATTTAAATTCATACCTATAGAAAGATGTAAATTAAATGATTATCCCTTAATCACCAATGATCATGGTAAATGTTTATTTATTTCATGTTCAGGATGTCACGGCGGGAGACGGCAGTGATTATGAGGACAGCGGTATCGATGGGCTGACGGGGGACAGCGAGGCGTCTCAGCATCACGCTCGACGCTATAAGACCATGTCTGTGTCTTTCTCCGCTTACTCCACGTCAGCAGGGGGCGCCTTCGCCGGGAGCGACAGTGGGAGCAGCAGCGGGGCTGGAGCGGGACCCTCAGATGGCACACAGGTGGGCAGGGTGATTTATTCCTGCTGTTTCTTCAGTTCCTAGTTTATAATATGTTCTATTTAGACATCAGTAGACATACAGTAATATCAGATAGATGCAACGTCAGTGCAGGAACGCATCAGTACATGAACATTATGGCCAAGTGAACATCACGCCACAACATCAGTGGGAAACATTCTGTCAAATGAGTAATGCTCATTAAAATAAAATATATGCAAACAAAAAAATTTAAATATTTATAAATGGAATAAATAATAAAGTATGATATTTATGTGTACCTGAAAAATAAATAAACAAAAATGAAAAGGGCAAAAAAAAAACAAAAGGGAAAAGAAAAAGAGTTGACGTTTTTTAAGAAATGGCATGATGTTATAAAAACAACAACCTTCAGTGTTAATGTGAATTAAAGTTTTTAATAATTGTTTTTCTTTTGATACATTTTTCCTTCATTTTTTGTGTTACTTGATGGGGTAAATAAGTAAAATAAAATAAAATAAAAAGTATAAAGAAATAAAGCAATATTTAAAAAAATATTGTATCTAAAAATGTATTTATATGATTTTATTTTAATGTGCCAAATTCTATTACATGTTAATGAAATATTGACATGATGGTCATTATAGCCAACATTACGTCAAATAATTAAAGTTCATTAAAATTAAATATATGCAAATAAAAAAATGTATTACTGTTTTATTGATTGATTGATAAATAAATTTCCCATATTTATCTTACCATATCCCCCCCCCCCCCCCATGCAGAAAATGTAAAAAAAAAAAACTCTGAAACACCTTACCCTTGTTTGCAAGAGGCACCAAACACTGTAATATTTTAATATTTTTTCCTAAATGATGAATGGTCATTTATGTAGAAAAACAGACCAGAGAGCAAACTATGACCAAATGCACTTTATTTCCATGAGACAAGAGGTGGACAAGAGTGTTGTATGTTATTTGTAAGTTTGTGATGTAGTTTAGCATCTGTACAGTGATAACAGTCGTGCTGGACCTGTGTGTGTCTGGTCAGGGTGTCTATGAGAACTTCCGTCAGGAGCTGGAGCAGAACGTGAGTCCGGCGGAGGTTCCCGAGGAGAGAAGCTCAGCGTTCAGCGATGAGCAGAGCAGTGTGACCCTGAGCTCTGCGTACCACACCGACCCTCTGCTGAACGTGGCCGCTGTACAGGGAACCGTACGCAAAGCTGGACGCCTCGCCGTCAAAAACTTCCTGGTGCATAAAAAAAACAAGAAGGTGGAGCTCGCCCCTCGCCGCAAGTGGAAGAGCTACTGGGTGTCCCTCAAAGGTGTGTGTGTGGTGTTTCTGAAAGAGATGTGAGCGGTTACCTGACACCGTAAACAGGTTTTACAGCTTCCTGTGAACACTTGACAGAGAAGAGGAGGATTATGTTTGTTGTGTTATATGGGTAGATCCAGAAAAGAGTCACGCACAACATTCACTATTTCACCTCTAACACAATTGTTTGTTAAATATTCTGGCTTAAGAAACTTCCCATATTTATTTTACCTCATTTTTTAATTTGTGCAGAAAAGCTAAAAAAATAGTTCAAAATATATGTTTTTGAAAAAAGTATCTTTCCTCACTCACCAAAACTACATTTTTTTTAATAAAAAATACAGTAAAAATAGTAATATTGCAAAATATTATTACGATTTAAAATAACTGTTTTCTATGTGAAAATATTATAAAATGTAATTCATTCCTGTGATGTAAAGCTGAATTGTCAGCATCATTACTCCAGTCTTCAGTGTGACGCGATCCTTCAGAAATCATTCTAATATGCTGATTTGCTGCTCAAAGAAACATTTATGATCATTATCAATGTTGAAAACAGTTGTGCTGCTTTATATTTTTGTGGAAACCATCTTATAGGATACATTAATGCATAGATATGAGCTGCATTTGTTTGAGATAGAAATCTTTTGTAACATTATAGAAGTCTTTACTGTCAACTTAATGGGTCCTTATTGAATAAAAGTATTAATTTCTTTCAAAAATACAGGTGCTGGTCATATAATTAGAATATCATCAAAAAGTTGATTTATTTCACTAATTCCATTCAAAAAGTGAAACTTGTATAGTGTATACATTCATTCCACACAGACTGATATATTTCAAGTGTTTATTTATTTTAATTTTGATGATTATAAGTGACAACTAATGAAAACCCCAAATTCAGTATCTCAGAAAATTAGAATATTGTGAAAAGGTTCAATATTGAAGACACCTGGTGCCACACTCTAATCAGCTAATTAACTCAAAACACCTGCAAAGGCCTTTAAATGGTCTCTCAGTCTAGTTCTGTAGGCTACACAATCATGGGGAAGACTGCTGACTTGACAGTTGTCCAAAAGACGACCATTGACACCTTGCACAAGGAGGGCAAGACACAAAAGGTCATTGCAAAAGAGGCTGGCTGTTCACAGAGCTCTGTGTCCAAGCACATTAATAGAGAGGCGAAGGGAAGGAAAAGATGTGGTAGAAAAAAGTGTACAAGCAATAGGGATAACCGCACCCTGGAGAGGATTGTGAAACAAAACCCATTCAAAAATGTGGGGGAGATTCACAAAGAGTGGACTGCAGCTGGAGTCAGTGCTTCAAGAACCACTACGCACAGACGTATGCAAGACATGGGTTTCAGCTGTCGCATTCCTTGTGTCAAGCCACTCTTGAACAACAGACAGCGTCAGAAGCGTCTCGCCTGGGCTAAAGACAAAAAGGGCTGGACTGCTGCTGAGTGGTCCAAAGTTATGTTCTCTGATGAAAGTAAATTTTGCATTTCCTTTGGAAATCAGGGTCCCAGAGTCTGGAGGAAGAGAGGAGAGGCACAGAATCCACGTTGCTTGAGGTCCAGTGTAAAATTTCCACAGTCAGTGATGGTTTGGGGTGCCATGTCATCTGCTGGTGTTGGTCCACTGTGTTTTCTGAGGTCCAAGGTCAACACAGCCGTATACCAGGAAGTTTTAGAGCACTTCATGCTTCCTGCTGCTGACCAACTTTATGGAGATGCAGATTTCATTTTCCAACAGGACTTGGCACCTGCACACAGTGCCAAAGCTACCAGTACCTGGTTTAAGGACCATGGTATCCCTGTTCTTAATTGGCCAGCAAACTCGCCTGACCTTAACCCCATAGAAAATCTATGGGGTATTGTGAAGAGGAAGATGCAATATGCCAGACCCAACAATGCAGAAGAGCTGAAGGCCACTATCAGAGCAACCTGGGCTCTCATAACACCTGAGCAGTGCCACAGACTGATCGACTCCATGCCACGCCGCATTGCTGTAGTAATTCAGGCAAAAGGAGCCCCAACTAAGTATTGAGTGCTGTACATGCTCATACTTTTCATGTTCATACTTTTCAGTTGGCCAAGATTTCTAAAAATCCTTTCTTTGTATTGGTCTTAAGTAATATTCTAATTTTTTGAGATACTGAATTTGGGGTTTTCATTAGTTGTCAGTTATAATCATCAAAATTAAAAGAAATAAACACTTGAAATATATCAGTCTGTGTGGAATGAATGTATACATTATACAAGTTTCACTTTTTGAATGGAATTAGTGAAAAAAAAATCAACTTTTTGATGATATTCTAATTATATGACCAGCACCTGTACTCTTACCTGCCTCAAACGATAGTATATAGTAAGTTCCTCATGTTTGGATACACACAGTGTAAGAGTATTGACATGTTAGAAAGCTCTGTATCTTTGCCAACAGTGTGAAAACAGAACAAAATCAAAGCTGAAAAAACAATCAGATAAGTGTGTGCACATTATGTTGAATTCTCTTTAAGAAAGCAGTGCTGCATTTCTTATTTTGGCCACTGGAGAGCAGAGTTCAATCAATAAAGCTGTAAAACTCCAATCTATTGGATATCCTGCTCCCGTTCCCCTGGAAACCGGCTGAGAGACCATCTGTAGTGTTAATTGAACTCACATGAACAACTTTGAATTTCTGATGCCTGAGTGAATGTTATAATTTGTCCTCCCAGGATGCACTCTGTTTTTCTACGAGACGGACGGGCGGTCAGGTATAGATCACAACAGCGTCCCTAAACATGCCGTGTGGGCCGAGAACAGCATCGTCCAAGCCGTCCCAGAACACCCCAAAAAAGATTTCGTCTTCTGCCTGAGTAACTCGCTCGGAGACTCCTTCCTTTTTCAGGTGACTGAACATCCCATGCAAAACCCTTCTCATATACTAATACTGAACAGATAATGTGTATGTGAGTTTTATATATGAACATTTGACTCACGAATATGTCCAGAATAATACCATATACACTGTTTCCAGCCTTCTATGTTTTCCTAATCTAGTTGTCTAATAAACCTGCCATTGTATATTATGATAAATGTTGGCTCTTTGACAAATTGCCCGCTTTGGATAAATGCATAAATGTAAACGTAATTTTTTACAGTATGCATTACGTCACAATAAACATTAGTGTGCTACTTTGTTGTCAAGGCTCAACCGATCATGTGGTACATTTATTTATTAATCATAAAAATGTTTACTTTGCTAGCTTTAAGCGGAACAGAAAGTCAAAACTCACAGCTGTAGTTACTTATAACTTTATTTTAGGGTGATCATATGTCCTCTTTTTCCTGGATATGTCCTGGCATCCATTTCTAAGTTGCCTAAAATATCCTGGTTTTGGCTTTGTTTTCCGATTGACTGTTTCTCTACAGTCCTCATACATTACATTGCTTTGACTGTTTTCTATAGATCCCACCTCTTTGTTCGCAACTATAAGTCGATAATGTACAATGCCTGCATGCTATTGGTCAAATTAGTTTTCAGTCTTTATCATCAGAAAGTATGAAAACAATAGGAAAAAAACAAGACATTTTAGGCAATTTAGAAATCCCAGCCAGGACATGTCCGGAAAAAAGAGGACATATGGTCTCCCTAGTTATTTGTCAATCTGAGAATGGAAAGTCAAATCAAGTTCATTGCATTGTGGGATGCCATGTTATACCAGCTGAAATACCACATATTTCATGCATATAGAATATTTGCTCATCGTGCATAGTATACATACTATATACTGCCAGAAAGGGTAGAGTAATTTGTTAATATGCTATTTAACCTTTGACCCTTGACCTCTTTCTGTAGACCTGCAGCCAAACTGAGCTTGAGAACTGGATCACGGCCATTCACTCGGCCTGCGCCGCGGCCGTCGCTCGACAACACCACCGCGAAGACACGGTGCGTCTGCTGCGAGCCGAGATCCGAAAGCTGGAGCAGAAGATCGACATGGATGAGAAGATGAAGAAAATGGGAGACATGCAGCTCTCCGCTGTCACCGACGCCAAGAAGAGGAAGACCATTCTGGAGCAGGTTAGTGATTGGTTATTTATCATGTTTGGGCCTGAATTACCCACAATCCAACATGTTTAGCGTCAAAACATCCACTAAAAGTGTAACCAAGCAGCAAAATCACATCTAGTCACAACATATTTGATGTTGAGGTGATTTTTTAATATAATAAAATATAAAAATATATATTAGAATATAAAATATAAATATAAATAAAATACAATATAATAAAAAAAATACAAATCTGTATAAAATTACAATAAAAGCAGATTTTTAAGAATAAAATGTCAACAAAAATATGTTTTAATGTTTTTGAAAGTAGTCTCTTCTGTTCACCAAGGCTGCATTTATTTGATCAAAAATACAGTAAAATCAGCAAAATTGTGAGATATTATTACATCTTAAACAACTGTTTCCTATGTGATTATATTTCAAAATGTCATTTATTCCTGTGATCAAATCTGAATTTTCAGCATCATTACTTCAGTCTTCAGTGTCACATGATCTTCAGAAATCATTCTAATATGCTGATTTGCTGCTGAAGGAATATTTCTGATTATTACCTATGATGAAAATGCTTGTGCTTCTTCATAGTTTTGTGGAAACGTGATCATTTTTTTTTCAGAATTCTTTGACAAATAGAACGTTTTATATATTTACTCATATAAATGTATTCATTTATTTATTCTTATATAATAATAGCATTTATTTTGAAATGTAAATCTATATAAAATGTTATACATGTATTTACAGTCACTTTTGATCAATTGAATACATCTTTGCTGAAAAAAAGAAGTAATTTCTTTCAAATGACCCCAAACTTAAAGACAAAAAAATAATGAGTGCATCTTTAATATACAATAATATGTTTGTATTATACAATATACAAACTATACAATGTGTTTGTAATATACAATAATTTTGGACAAATGCACATCTTCCCAGCACAACATAATGAAAAGAGAAACAAGTGAGGGACTAAATGTTGGTTGCATCTGGTTAGTTTTGCATAGCTGTTGAAGAGTCCGTCAGTGCTGTTTTGTTTTCCATAATTATTGTATCAATATCGTAAAGCGTTACGGCACTAACATCCTCCACTGTATTACTGCAGATTTTCATCACGGTAATTCTGATGCTGTCATAATGTTGACAGAACATTGATTCACTCCACACACTTGCTGCTGAAGTTCACCTTCCACTCAATGGATGTTTACTCAAGAAGCGGAGCTCAGAATGGCCCGTGGCCCATCAGGAGGAGGGTTAGCGGGTGCCTGTGTGTTTGTGTGGGTTTTTAATTTTGGCAGCGTCGGGTTAAGCATTGTGCCCTGGTGAATGGCAGCAGGGTCGAGTTCCTAGGGAGTCCCAGACCTCGCTGCCAGTGGAATGTGTGGCGCTGTTGTTTGGTACTTTGTGTGTTGTCTGGACCGCTGCCCCCTCCGCCGCGTCTTCCAAAAAAACATCCATCCCAGAGTGGCTGGGAGGAGACGCTGTGGTGTATAAACCCACTCCGCTGCCCTCCAAACACCATTTTATTAGATCAAACCAGACCAAACACAAGGCACGGAAGCTTCTAGATATCTAGAGATGGTCCTTTAAGGCTAAATGTAATGTTTTGACCTTGTTTTCGAGAGAATGAAATGATCATTTTGACAACTCTCACATGCCGCTGGCCTGCTGTAAACCATGTTCTAACCAATAACTTTTTCTCTTCTTTTGCTCAGATTTTCCTGTGGGAGCAGAATTTAGAGCAGTTCCACATGGATCTGTTCCGCTTCCGCTGTTACCTGTCCAGCCTGCAGGGCGGCGAGCTGCCAAACCCCAAACGCCTGCTGGCCTTCGCCTCCCGTCCCACCAAACTGGCCATGGGCCGACTGGGCATTTTTTCAGTCTCTTCCTTCCATGCACTGGTAAATTATCTCTCAGTTTTCCATAATTTATTCCATAATTTTGTTCCTATTTTTTGCTAATACTTTATTTCTTGTCTGCGTGTGTGTGTGTGTATGTATATATATATATATATATATATATATATTAGATTTCATATATGTGTGTGTGTGTGTGTGTGTTTGTATATGCTATATATATTTCTTATGAATATGAATTTTTTTATATTTCAAATATATATCATTTTAAAATATATATTAAAACCTATAATTATTTTATAAAAATAAACTTTAAATATTATTTTTTATATTAAAATATTATGTTAGATTTTGTGTGTTTGTTTGTATATATATACACACACTGTATATTTATAAAAGATGAATAACTATATATACAATTTTATAATATAAATAAATATATAATTTTTACTTTGAAATTTAACATTAAAATGTATTAAATGAAATTGTATTGATGATGAAAGTGAAAATGATTTGTATGATTTGAGCAAAAGAAACAGAAGTTATGTTACCATTGTTGTCAGAATTTAGTGAAATATAATAATATAACAGTTTTAGAGATTTCAATCGTTCTCCTTTCAAGTAGACATAGAAAACAGTTCTCTGGTGGCTTAAAGGGAACTTACTTTGATACGTTTTTAAACGTTTGGTATCTAGTGTATTTTAAACAGAAGCATGGCTTAGAAACCCACATCAAGAGCATCAGTATCGCTCTATTTTTACCCAGAATGCATGTATTAACCTGCTTCCTTCCCACCCGTCAATGTTGGTGTACGTGGGTAATGGAGTTTGGCATAAAAAGAAACAGTAGTTGAAGGGTTGGTCGGTGTGTTTTCTCTTGGATGTGGGCCACGGCTCCGGCTGATCAATACCATCTATCCTCAGATTCGCCTCCAGCTCTGGCGTTCTATGCAGGAGCTAGAGGACACTGGGATACAGGGAGATTTTATTTTTGTCTATGCAGCTTGGATGATTTTTTGGGGTGGAGGGGGTGGGGATGTTCTTCAGCATTCACATTCTGAGAGGATGGAGAGAGAGGATAAGTGTTGAGTCCAAATGAAGTGCTGTTGGCCCGTGTGCTGTTCTTGACGAATAATAGCTTGGTTCAGAGCAGTGGAGAGGGTTTTTGATGCAGCCGGAGTGCTTTTCTCCATCAGGAGACCCAGAAATGCCACAGCGCGTTCAACACAGCGAGCGTGTATAATTTTTGAATGACACTGAAAAGAACTTGCCAAACACTTCACTAACCTTTAAAATTCATCCGGACCCGAGTGACCACAGGAAGCAAGTTGTTTTTGTGTGTTTGCTGCTTATTTATGAATGAATATGTGTGTGTTTATTTATTTCTAAAGGTGATGTCCCACCAGCGGACTCGATTTTGGTAGGGAAAGTGTGTTTTTGCTGAAAAAGAATGAAAGAGTGGTGATGGATAAATCCGTCCTCTGACATTTCTTTTGAGAATATAAGAGCAAGAACAATTGTAGACTGACTGAATGCAGTTTATGGAGAAACTTTGAAAAATCCTGAAAAAGGTGTGATAAAGGGTATTTGTCTTTTCAGGGCTGTTTGTATTCAGCAAACGCACATGCTCCTTCTTTCTTATATTGTTAGTGATGTAAATGCAGGAGAACTCCAGAAAACACATTGATTACACAGTCACCATTAATAACAATCAGCATTTGTGAGCTTTGTGTTTGCTGAGGGAAAAATCTCAAGCAGATCCGATCAGGACAATGGCTTTCCTACTAAAAATCAGGCAAAGCAGCTGTATTTTGGAACATTGTAGCTTTTGAACATTGTAGACCAACTCATGACCAGTTTAGCCAGCAAATGACCAGTTTAGACTAGCTTACAACTAGTTTGTTCCGCTAATGACTAGTTCAGACCAGATAAGGATGCATTTAGACCAGCTCATGACCAGTTTGGACTAGATAAAGACCAGTTCAGACCAGCTAATGAGATGTTTAGACTAGCTAATGACCAGTTTAGACAAGCTAAAGCAATTTAGCCCAGCTCATGACCTATTTAAACCACCTCTTAACCTACTTAGACTAGCTAATGACCAGCTTAAACCAGTTAATGACCAATTTAGACTAGCTAATGAACTATTTAGACCAGCTCACGGCCAGTTTAGACCATGTAACAACCTGTTTAGACCAGCTCTTGACCAGTTTAGACTAGCTAATGACCAGTTTAGACAAGATAAAGAGCAATTTAGCCCAGCTCATGACCTATTTAAACCACCTCTTAACCTACTTAGACCAGCTAATGACCAGCTTAAACCAGTTAATGACCAATTTAGACTAGCTAATGAACCATTTAGACCAGCTCATGGCCAGTTTAGACCATGTAACAACCTGTTTAGACCAGCTCTTGACCAGTTTAGACTAGCTTATGACTAGTTTAGACCAGCTCCTGACCAGTTTAGTCAAGCTAATGACCTATTTAAAACGGCTCATGACCTGATGTGACCAGCTAATGATGAGTTTAAACCAGCTAATATCCCATTTAGAACAGCTAATGACCAATTTAGCCCATCTCATGACCTATTTAAACCACTTCATAACATGCTTAGACCAGCTAATGACCAGCTTAAACCAGTTAATGACCAATTTAGACTAGCTAATGAACCATTTAGACCTGACCAGCTCACGGCCAGTTTAGACTAGCTAATTACAAGTTAGACCAGCTCTTGACCAGTTTAGACTAGCTAATGACCAGTTTAGACCAGCTCTTGACCAGTTTAGACTAGCTAATTACAAGTTAGACCAGCTCTTGACCAGTTTAGACTAGCTAATTACAAGTTAGACCAGCTCTTGACTAGTTTAGACTAGCTAATGACCAGTTTAGACCAGATAAGGACCAGCTTAAACCAGTTAATGACCAATTTAGACTAGCTAATGACCAGTTTAGACCAGCTCTTGGCCAGTTTAGACTAGCTAATGACCAGTTTAGACCAGCTCTTGACCAGTTTAGTCAAGCTAATGACCTATTTAAAACAGCTCATGACCTGTTGTGACCAGCTAATGATGTTTATACCAGCTAATATCCCATTTAGAACAGCTTATGACCAATTTAGACCAGATCATGACCAATTTAGACTAGCTAGTGAACCATTTAGACCAGCTCATGGCCAGTTTAAACCAGCTAAAGACCTGTTTAGACCAGCTTTTGACCAGCTTAGACTAGCTAAAGGCCTGTTTAGACCAGCCCTTGACCAGCTAATGACCAATTCCTTTTGTTCGATCTGAATTAGGTAAAAAGGCTTTTATGTATGCTGCTCCGACTGACTGGAATCTTCTGCAATCGAAACTGAAATTACAAAATTTGCTGTCTTTGGATAATTTTAAAACAGTTATTCGGCAGATGGAAATTGACTCAACGAAATGTAACTGTTTTTAAGTGTCTTTAGTCTGTTTGTGTTGTAATATTTTGTGATGAAACTAATGTATTGCTGCCCATTTTGGCCAGGACACTCCTGCGAAAGAGATTTTTAATCTCAGAGAGTCTCTTCTGGTTAAATAAATGTTAAATAAAAATAAAATAAATAAAATTTAGAACTGCTTATGACCTGTTTAAACTAGCTAATGACCTGTTATACTAGGTACTGACCAATTTAGAGTAGCTAATGAATGATTTAGACTAGCTAATGACCAGTTTTGACCAGCAGCTAATGACCAGTTTAGACTAGCTAATGACCAGTTTTGACCAGCAGCTAATGACCAGTTTAGACTAGCTAATGACCAGTTTTGACCAGCAGCTAATGACCCATTTAGACCACCTAATGACCCATTTATACCCAGATTCTTGAATAACTTGTGAATGTAGCTGACGACTGAACATCAGTGTGAGCGAATCAATGAGAACGAGTTTCACCGAGCAGCTGTGTTCATATCTCAGACTCCTGCTAGGAGCCGTCTAGTCAGTTTGATCGCTGGGACACACAGTATGAATGTTGTCCCTGTACCTCATGCAGCTGTTTTGTGTCTGTAGGTGGCGGCTCGCACTGAGAGCGGCGTGAGGCGCCGGACACAGGCGATGTCGCGCTCCACCAGCAAACGCAAGAGTCGCTTCTCCTCACTATGGGGTCTGGACACCCACTCCAAGAGAAAGAGTAAAGGTCATCCCAGCATTAACCAGGTAAACCACACACACACATAATTCACACGTAGTGTTTTCTTCCAGAACACATAAACATGCATATGCAGAGATCAACCGACTCTGCTAAAAAAATAATATGCACATTAATTTGCATGCTGATTCAGAACTTTTTTCAACAAGCAGATGAAATGCATACTACATGAAACACATACAGTTGGTTTTCGTGTTTTGGTGGGTGACTGCTGAATGTTAGATGTTATTTTCAAACAGGTTTTTGCAGAAGGGGATGATCCAGTTAAAAGTCCTCTAGAAGGCATGTTTGAGGGTTCTTCTAGTGAGACGACGGTAAGAAACATGCATCTCTCAATACTACACTATCTATAAAAGTGGCAAAAACACACAAAATACTATACGAGACCACTGCATCAAAATCAAAGCTGCCGTGTTCAGAGAGATGCGCTCCGGGATGGATCTCTGGAGTGGGTTGGCAGAGATGTGGGCGTATATTTATCACTGGCGTTGGCGGAGGTGTGGGCATTCGTGGTGTAGGAACGGGAGAGATGGTTGTGCTATAATCCACTGACCTGGGGCGCAGATAAAAGTGTCGATGTTCTGATTCACTCACTCAATCATAAGTAGAGAAAGAAAGATGGTGGAATGGTAGTTGAGATTACAGTGCATTATTATCATCCATGTTTAATGGCTGTGTTCAGATGTTTAGAAGTTTTGGGTCAGTAAGATTTAATGTTTCTGAGAAGTCTCTTCTGCTCACGAAGGCTGCATTTATTTTATCAAAAGTACAGTAATATTCTGAAATATTATTACAGTTTTCTATTTGAATATATTGTAAAATATAATTTATTCCTGTGATCAAATCATTACTCCAGTCTTCAGTGTCGCATAATTCTTCAGAAATCATTCTAATATGCTGATTTGCTGCTCAAACAAACATTTCTTATTATTTTCAGTGTTGAAAACAGTTGCGCTGCTTCATATTTTTGTTTAAACCATGATGCATTTTTTCAGGATTCTTTGAAAAGGTTCAAAAGATCAGCATTTATTCTAAATATAATTTTTAACATTCTAAACATCTTTACTGCCACTTTTGATCAATTGATATTAATCAATTATCCTTGATTAATAAAAGTATTAATTTCTTAAAAATAATAATACATACAAATCTTATTGACCCAATCTTACTAATCCAATTTTTGTAAAAGTGTAACTTTTAGCAGTCCATTCAAATGTTCAAAAATCAAATTCTGATATTACTTCCAGTTCAATGATCACAATGGAATTTGAATATCAAGTGGGAAATGGCCCACAGAACAATATGCTATAGTTGTATACTGTACATTTTGTTACATATATGAAAACGTGTTTTATGCATACAGAAAATGTGCATACTATGCACAAAGTAATGTAGTATGCTAGTATAATATTTCAATTATATCTCATTTTATGCTAGAAGTTATTAGCACCCAGTGCACCTCAGATGAGTTGCAGGTGAGTTCTTAGAAATGATGAGATGAGGATGATCATCATTTCACATGATTAATAGCATCTCTAAAGGCCTCGTTCACAGCTGCGTCTTCACCGTGCTTTCATTTATCACACTACAGAAAGACACCAAGACCCCAGTGAAAGGTCTGCCAAGACCCAGCACAGATCATGACATCTGGTCCAGAGACCACCTCACTCCATCATGGGTGCTGCTGCCAAACGACCAGCCTGTGTTAGCCATCATCCAACCCGGAGAGTCGGCCCTCGACATGCTGGAAACGATCTGCAAGGTAACGCCAAGAAACCCAAGATCTTTCTAGTGCACGAAACATTCATCGTTCTCTTCTGATGCCAGGTTTTCACATTCAGAGTCGCTTCAGTCTTTGTGGGATTGAATGTCAGTTTGAAGGTCACTGGTGTAGTAAACTCAGATGCTGTGTTCCTCAAAGTGTTCCTCAGAGGGTTTTTAAAGTCTCAAGCATGTGTCCACCCTATATAAAGAAATATATTCGCTTTCCTCTTGCTGCACGCCGAATGAAAATGTGCTGCATTCTCTCTGATATGAGCGTTTGGGCCTTTTAGCGTGTGATTCCTGTCCATCTGGCCCACTGAGAAGAAGATACAGCCCAGTAACATGTCTTGGCATCGCTCTTCATCCATTAAATGTGTGTCTGCTTTCATCTCTCCTGGTCTCTCTCCAGGCTCACCAACTGGACCTCACTAAACACTACGTGCGGCTTAAGTTCCTCATTGAGAACCAAGTGCAGTTTTATATCCCCAATCCGGAGGAGGATATTTATGATCTGGTAGGTTTGGAGTTAAACTCGCTCTCCCACCCGCTGCTTAGATGCTCTCTCATTACTTTCATCCTGCTGGGACATCACACTTCATCCAAACACCCTTTCTCTTCCTCTCTCCTTCACGCTTTAATAACAAAATCTTTATTTTTTTCTTTGGAACACAAAAGGAGATGTTTTGCTCATCCCTATTCCCTCCATCTCTCCTAAAAAAATGACCATTTTAAGCTATGGAATTGCTTCATCCTTTCGAAGCTTCACTTCTCTACATCCATCATCCTTTAACATCTGCTCAGCGTCTTCATTTATTATGTTTTGAGTGTCCAGGTCAGACACAATCGATCAAGCGGAAACATAAAGTTCTCGTCCTGTGAAATGTGATCTGTATTCTGTCACTTTCGCCCTTTCATGCCGTCCCATGTGTGTGTTGTTTATGCTGTTTGAATGTGGAATATCAAAGTCGTGTTCAGTCGTGGAATATTAATGAATAATGTCCTGTGCTCTTCTTCTCAGCTGTATAAGGAAATCGAGCTGTGCTGTAAGATCAGGAAGGTCATTCAGTTTGATCGGGATGAGTCCTGCATGATCGGCTACGGTGAGAGCCAAAAATGTGTTAGGTTCATCAATTCATGTCTGGTTTACATCCACCTATTTATACTGGGAATTTAACAATGGTACCTGGAAAAGTAATGGAAATGAAAAGTGTTCCCAGTAGTTTTAAATGATTTTTTTCAATGAAAAGTTTACATATATGTGAGTTTGTTATATGGTCATCTCATGGGGGATGACATGATGAGATCACGTGACCAGCTGAATCCTTCTGGGCCCTTTTTGGACTCAGAATATGAGTCGACATATAAAATTATATATTAAATTTAATTATTGAAAACACAAAATGTCAATAAGTCGTAGCAATGTTATTCTAGTATTACTTATACACTATTATAGTATTTAATAATGATTTGAATTGGCTTTTATTTTTCATTTTTCACATAAATTTTGTTGTGCTTTTGTCATTTTTATATTTCATATTTCTGTTTATATATTTTATTTCAGTTTTAGTTTTACTTTAACTAAAATCAGTCAGTTTTTGAAAATTACATTTTTCATTTAATATTTACTTTTATTTCAGTTTTATTTCAATTACTAAAAACTATTTTTACTACTTTTAGTTAATAATAACAGCAATCATAGATTATATTTATTATGTATTTATTTATTTTTTGCATTATTATTTTCTTTTATTTATTTATTATTATTTTATTTTAGAAATTTATTTTGCATTTTTGTATTCAGTTTTATTTATTACTGCATGTGGGAAATCCTGAAGATATTATGCTCATTTGTCTATATATGGTGGTAGTAGTTAAAGGGACAGTGCTGGGGGGAAAAAATCATTCTACAATAACTTATTTTATAGTCCATGGAAGAATATTTTTTTTAAAATGTGTTTATAATGACATGATGGAGAGTAAATGGCAAAATTTTAATTTTTGGGTGAACTATCCTTTTAAAAATCTGACCTTTTAAATGAAAGGCTGCAGGTTCAAACCCTATGAGGTTTGTTTCATGATTATACTTGATTATGACGTCTATCACTTCATCTCTCTGTCTCTCGCAGGTTTTTCCATTTCAGTGGTGGAGGAGGACAGCGTTCAGCAGCTCTATATCACTGACGTGAGAGCTGGAGGATTAGCGTTCGCTAAAGGTTCATTAGCTCGTTTCATTCTCTTTCTCTTTTCACCCCTGTCTCTTGGTTTGTTCTTGTCTTTCTCTTTCTCTGTCTGTTGAGCATCTGCTAAGGAATCAATCTGTATAAGTAATTGCTGTGATATCTGTGCTGTGCTCCTGGTATTATGTAACATGTTGTCAGCTCTATGGGGTTTCTGAGAGCCAAAGATTGCAGATTTATTCTCAACCCCTCTAAACTCTGAATAATGACAAACGATAGAAGGAATCAGAGAGGCGATTAAAGTCGGATTCACTGATGTGCAGTATTGGAACGCACCTGCACGAGGAACGGGATGCATTAAACGGAACGTATCATGCAAAACAGGATTTTCTTTGCTCGTTTTTGAAGATATTTGAAAGCATTTACAGCCATTTTGCACACAGAAACCTTAAAGGTACAGTAGCAGAAATGGCCATTTAATTCTAACACTGGAGATTAAAATACTCTACATAAACAACAACACGTTGCACTGAACTATTTTACAGTGAATTAATTTTAAGTATATTTATATTCAGTATTTCTCTTACTTTCTTCACTAGACATTAGCTAATATTATAAGTGGATTTCAGGGCAAAATATAGAATATGGCCCTTTTAAATGACCATCAAAGCAAGCTTATCTTGACATCCAGACACTGTCAACATGCTGAATAAGACTCTCGTCTCTCTGAGTGATGTCTGCGTGATCAGTGTGGCAGGATCAGGTCCGACTGGCTTATTGCTGACATCTCACATCGCCCAGAGAACTGGGTCAAACCCGCAAGCTGAAGGGCCAAATGGAAAGGCTAGAGACAATCTCTTTTTTTTATTTATTGCATCTATTTATTTTGTTGCTGGCCTTCACATCAGTGAGGACAGGACATTGTATTACTTTTATGACATATTTCAAATTGAAACAGAATATTTAAGTAGAAAAAATGTAGGGAAGTACTTAATTTTATATGTTGCGGCTAAATTGTGGGCTTTCCATATCAGAATGGATTTTTAGTAATTAAACTTATTCAATTTAGTTATTTGTTTAAGCTTATTTTATTTCAGTTTATTGCCAATGCAACATTTCTACGTTTAGTATTAGCATGTTTTTAACTTCAAGTTTTTAATCTAATATTTATTTTATATTAGCTTTCATTTTATTTCAGTTTTCAATAGTTCTATTTTAGTATTTATTATTTTGTATTTATTTTTTATTTTTTTGCAGTTTTTGTTTTTAATTGTATTCATTATGGGTCAAGGAGGAGAAACTAAATTAATACATTTATTTATTTTTGCATTAATGAATCACGCATTTATTAAAGCAATTAAGACCATAATCATGTTTTAAGAAATTAAATAGGGGTCCGTTTATTATGTCATGGTGTATTTAGGACCAAAAACTCATGATCTTAACAATTTATTTATATCCTTTGTTAAACTTCAAAAATTCTTCATTTGTTTTTTGTTTTTATTAATTCCTTGCAAGTTCACTATGCATTTAACCATTTCATCTATTTTGCATATCTCAAGAAGTCTATGATTGCAATATTCCACTACTTAATTATTCATGAGCTATTACCATATTGAAATGATTGCAGGTCTGAATGCGGGAGATGAGATTCTGCAGCTGAATGGGAAGGACGCCCGCACTCTGACCTTCGCTGACATGAAGGTGGCGTTCGCTCAGGTCTCTCTCTCTCTCACCGTCAACACGCTGCCCCCTGTTGACCGACGACAGCTCTGCTTCCTGCCACCGAGACGCTCGGACGCTGTGGACAACCTCTACACAGACATCTTCTCTCAGAGTCAGGGTGAGGGGAGGCCAGAGATCTGCTGACCCATTTATTTGACTGTTTTTGTGTTTTGATTTGTCTTGAGATGATATAATGTTTCAAAATAACTGCTAACTAGTGTGTGTGGGTATAAACAAGGGGTTCATGCTTTGTCTTTCTAAGGGAGTTTTTAGAAAAACTTAAAAAGTGTTTAACTTTACACTCTTATTAACAGCTGAACACATTATTAAATAGCCAAAATATGAAAAGAAATGCATATATAATCTATCATCCAGAAACTGCAATGTTCAGTGCAGTTATCTGAAAACTAAAAAATGAATTGTTTCCACAGAGGAGATTCTTGATGATGGAGTGGGTCTGATTGTGGAGACTTCAGGAGACAGTTTAGACGACGACTCTGAGCTCTTCGCTGAGTTTGATGACTATGGAAAGGTAAAAAGCTCTGATCAAAGTTTTTCTTTGAAGTTATTAGCCTGGATCTTGTGCGGCTCCAGCCGTAACGACGGGACACTTTTCCTGTCTGTGCGTGGGTTTTGTTCACGCTCACCAAATCTAGAACTGCAGGCCTTCGAAACTCTGAACTCTGAGCGAGAAGAATCTCACTGCAGAAACACTTCACCATCTGTCATCTGTGCTGTTTTTAAACAGAGGGACGCGCACAGTTCAGTCGCTTTCTGTCATTTGTCGTGTCACACTGATAAATGTGACCCTGTCTGTCCGTTAATTGTTTTATCTTTCTGTCTGTCTATGTATCTATCTATATATCTATTTGACTCTATCTATCTATCCATCCATCTGTCTATCTATCCATCCCTCTATAGCTATCTGCATGTCTATCCATCTGCCTTTCTGTCTTTCTAACTATTTATTTATCTGTTCGTCTTTCTATCCATCCATCCATCCTTCCATCTTTCTATCCATCTCTCTGTCTTAGCTCTATGTGGTTTCTGTCTGTATCTATCTATCTATCTATATATCATCCATCCGTCTATCTGTCTGTTTATCCATTTGTCTGTCTTTCTATCTTTCTAACTATCTATTTATCTGTCCGCCTATCTATCCATTAATTTATCCATCCTTCCATCAATCTATGTATCTGTCTGTCTTGCTATCTATTTGTCTGTCTATGTCTATCCATCTGTCTTTCTGTCTGGATATCTATCGTTCTGTCTTTCTCTCTGTCTGTCTGTAATAATGAACTGTCTGCAGTGTATCTTGTGCCGGAAGCTTTTGCTGAGTGTTCGGAGATAATTAGTTTGCGTTAAGACGGGTGACAGTAAAACAGAGGTCGTTTGGTTTTCTTTTGCATCCTAATTGCTTTATTATGAGGCACAATTAACTGAATCTTGGAGGCGGCAATGAAGATGGTCTCTATCTGAGAAGTGTCAGACAGACATAACAGTTTCGCATTTAGACGTCGTGAGAGTGTGTGTAGTTATTTTTCCACATCTCCAAGCTGCAGGATACAGTCACAGTTGTTTTATTGGACAGACGTGTTGATGGATGTGTTGAGATGATGGAACCAATCAGATTCCACACGACCCTTCCATATTAACATAGACAAACTATTTTCAGAAACCTGTTTCCAGAATTCCCTGTTCATCTTTGTCTCTAGAGCACTGTTGAGTTGAGACCTTAGTGGTGGAAGCAGAACAAATATATTTGCTGATGTTCATCCATTCCCCAACCTAATTTCTAGACCTTACATGGTTAAAACCCAGTTTTTGTTCCTAGTCCAGCTGTGATGGTCTTCTCCACTGCAGGTTTAGACCGGTTCTGTCTCCGTCTATAAACATCTTACATGCGTGTCTCTATCCGTGAGAGGAATAATGTACTTCAGGGATACTCAAATTACTCGGGGGCCACTTTTAGAAAATGAGATGAAATTGTACCTGATTTGAATTGGTTTAAAAATATGTGGCTGTTTTATAATGTATGCTATATTCTATATATATCTATGCTATATATATAATTTTCCAGAACATTGTTGTCAATGCATTCATGATATTTATGAATGCCATTCATAATGTTTATGAATGTTTCCAGTATGTTGACTTCTCAACTACTTCACATGCAAATCTCTTATATACTTATTATTCATGTGTATAGTCACAATTCTTTATCATAATAATTAGATGCAGCAGTTTATATATCAGTCCATTTTGTCTGTTTTCACTGTCAAGCTTTCCACATTTTGTCACATTTTTTGTTGCTAAGTGCAATTCACACAGTTTGAATATGCTCCAAGCTGTTGCACCAATCAGTGATGACAGTATTTACATATCCTGATGTTTCTCTTCTCGATTATTCATGCAGAAATACGACTTGCGAAACAGTTTTGGAATTAATCTGCTTGCTCCACCAATTAAATGCAATGTAAAAATAAGTTTTACACCCCGTCTGATCTGCAAGCAAGTGCCGCAGCATGATAAAACTAGATCTCTCACATTATAAGCCCAGTCTTTGAGTGTCTCTGCAGTGCAGAATGAGTTGGTTCTGGATCTGAAGGGTGTGTTGCTGTTGGTTGGCTGTCAGGCCCAGGCAGAGAGATGCACTTTGGGTCAGCTAAGAGACAGCAGGACTCTGGGTCTCGCTGGGAGCTTGGAGAAGATTGCTTTTGGCATGCATAGACATGTGTCTGTTTCTTTGCATAGCACCATCTCTCTGGCCTTTATTAAAATCAGAAAGAAGCATAGAGGGCAGACGGGAAATGCAAAGGAATCTATAATCAGCTTTAGTGCACACTCATATATATATATATAATATATATACAAACACACACACATAGTGCTGAATGTTATGTAATGTAATTCAGGTTTAGTCTGAAAGTGCTCTGAAAATATGAATAATTTTGAGCTGCGAGACACAACTAAATATGATCTCCCTCAGCGATTCGGCTTGGTTTGTTTATCTTCTCTGCCATTATGTCCCCCCCCAAAAGTATTTGGACACTTAAGTCACACTAAATGTGAATATCAATGCATTAGAAACAAAATATCAAAAAAGTTCCATTTATTTGTTTTGAAGTTGCAATATTCATCACTGCAGTTCATCACAGTATGTCCACAAAAAGGTACTTAGATACTTAAGCAAAACTTAATATAAATGTCAGTGCAACAAAATATCAAAGAAATTGCATTTATTTGCATTTATTTCTTAAAAAAACATGGTACAAGCTCACTCTTCAAGCAAAACATTTCAGAAAAACAAATTAGTGAGGCTAAAAGTCATTGCAAAAATGACTCAGAAAAGTTTAAAAGGTTTGTGATGAGAATAAATCTTTACTTTCAAATGCCACTTAGTTTGATGATTTATTATGCAGTGTCATGCATGCATTTTAATTGTGGCTATTGCAAGTATCCAAATACGTTTTGGAGCCACTGTATATTGTATGTAATGACCTTTGCCTTTTTTGGGGAAACTGTTTGGGAGAGACTTGAACTTAACTTTCCTAGATGTGCACCAAAGCTTAATGTATCAGCCACTAACCACTGCACCAAGACTCACTTCATTGATATTTATTGTTTCCATCCTAAAGGAGTCGGTTTAATTGTGGAAACTTGTTGTAATGTATCCATTTTTAAAGCGGCTGTCAACATTTTCACTTCGTGAGCTCAGGTGTGAATAATGGTACATTAGCAGTGCTTCTCTGTCTGCTGGGATATTATTCTGTAGATGGACTAGAGAGGGATTTGTACTCACGGATCATTTGAAACATGTTCTGTGTGATTTGTCGTTCTCTGCTTGCTGATCTCCACATTAACTGACGGTTGGGCTTGCGGTGTGTGTGATTTGTTATATCAGGAGACGTCTTTGATGCTAAAAGTGTTTAGTAGAGGATTTGGCAAGTTCAGTCTTCAGCGCTGGTCTTCTTCTGAAAGCGTTTCTCATTCTCTTTCAGGTGGCTGATAGTTTTTGCTGTAACAGATTAATCTCGTTTTTTTTGTGCATTTCCATTTAAAAGACTGGTCGGTTTCTTAATGTTTTTGAAAGAAGTTGCTTCTGCTCACCAAGGCTGCATTTGTTTAATCAAAAATACTGTTAAATCAGTAATATAGTGAAATATTATTACAATTTAAAAGAGCTGTTTTGTGTTGTAATATATTTTTAAAAAATGTAATTTATTCCTGTGATGCAAGTCTTCAGTGTCACATGATCCTTCAGAAATTATTTTAATATGCTGATTTGCAGCTCATGAAACATTTCTTATTATTATCAATGTTGAACTCAATTGTGCTGCTTCATATTTTTGTGGAAACCATGATACATTTTTTTCAGGATTCTTTGATTAAAAGAACAGCATTTAATTAGTAACATTATAAATGTCTTTACTGTAACTTTAGATCAATTTAATGTATTCTTGCTGAATAAAAACATTGATTTCTTTCAAATAGTCATGTCAAATCGATTAAATCGCATGCAAAAAAAAAGTTTGTCTAAATTTTATATTTATATATAATATAAATAATTTATAAATATGAATATTAATGAATTTGATTACATGCAAAATAAAAGTTTGTCTACGTTTTATATTTATATATAATATAAATCATATATAAATATGAATATTACTTAATTGATTTGACAGCCCTACTTTCTTACAGACGCCAAACTCCATTCAAAATTAAATGGAAGTTTAAATTTTACATTTTAAATGGAAATAGTCCATTTAAATTTTTCAAACACTGACAAAGAGAGGAAGTTTTTTAGTGATAGTATGACCAAACTAAATTCAATCATTCTGATGTGACTGGAAGGCAGCATGAGTCTGTAGAGCTGAAGTGATTCTGTCGTATCATTGTTCTGTGGTGCATCTCGTCGGCAGTGTTTAACGATCGTGCTCCTGCGCTCCACCATCGCAGCATGTGTTCACGAACCGCAGTGAAGCCTGAATCACAGGATCTGACGGGGCATTTCTCTCCGTGCTCTTTTAAGTGCTAGCGCATTCATTCTGTTTATTTTCCCCCGCTGGCTGTCTCTCTCCCTCCACATGGCAGTTCAGATGATCAATCTTTATGAAACAGACACTCGCTCCAGTCCTATATTATAAATCATGAAGCTGCTGTTCAATTGATTTGCTCATCTGAATGCACAGCTATTGTGGTGGTCTTCAAAATGAATCATTCAATTTCTATTTGTGAGAAAAGCCTCCAGCTTTTGCTTTACTAGTAGTAGACTAGTTGTTCATCATCTTTAGTTTTATATTTTTAGCGGTGATGTTTTAATTAGCATGCTGACAGCTGTTAGACAGTTTGCTCATTAAAACCCTTCATCCCCTTTTAAGCGCCGCTGCTATAGACATACACATGCAGACGGACATTTTTGGCCTTTGCGTCATGACTCACAGTCCTCTACCATAAGCATTGCATTTTAAGATTGCTTGTCAAGTTAAAAATAGTTGAAAATACCTCAAGACCCCTCCGTCAGGGTGTTTTTGAACACTAGAACATGCCAGAAGTGTGTCTAACAGTGGTCAGGTGAACCTGTAACCAGCCTAATGGGATGAATATATACTATATATATATATCAGCTTTAATGCACAAATCAAAATAACTAAAGTTTCAAAGTATTCAAAATGTATAATTTAACTTACAATCTGCAATGGAGCGGAAAAGTGGAAATCAGGATTAGACGTAAAGTAATGAGTTCAGTTTTTCTGTTGATTAAGGGATAATACAAGGTTACTTCACCTTACAAATGGTTGTCAAAAGCAAAAATGAAATGTAACAAATCATATTTTGTGAAAAGTGTGACGTTCTAAAACTAAATTGCCACTATTTTGGGAATGGCACCCAAAAATGAGTAAAAAACGTGCATAGATTTCATTCAGCAAATATGATGCAGGGTGGTGTAATTAACCAGTCTTTCAGGCAGTCAACTAGTACATTTTATTTTAGTAGTTTCTGTAACTACAGGTCTCTCATATTCTCACTGCACTGATATTCTTGTGCGTTTGAACTTGCCCAGCCTATCATGAACAATAACAACAACAACCTTGGAAGGGAGATTCCTTCCACTTCCTTTTCCTCTTCCTCTTCCTCTCTCCATTCACCCTTGATTGTTTTACGTGTGAGTTGAGTATCTTAACTTATGTAGCTCAGTGTTTGCTCAGCGTGCCAGGAAGAGAGAGAAGATAAATGCGGTGGTGTCGCATCAGAACGGGCGGGTGAATACGGAGGTGGGCGAACGAGAGAGAGAGAGAGAGAGAGGAGAAGAGCTCTCTCTCTCTCTCTCTCTGCTCTGTCATTTGTTCTATTTGTCATAAGCGGAGGGATGTTGTCGGGCACTGCAGCATTGAATCTGTGATTTCTGAGGCGTTTCCTGTAACTGATCCAGCGTCAGTGACGGTGGGCCGGCGTGTTTCTCTCCGAGGCTGTTTCTGCTGATCCTGAGTCAGTCATGTCTGTGCTCAAACGCAACAGACACAGCAAACGCTCATCGGACTCCATCTATGACCTGCTGCACCTGGTGAGAAGCGTTTTATGACTGGCGTTTTTTCTGAAATCACTGTCTTTTATTAATCAGTTGGATAGTTTTTTCTTATCCTGAGCTGGGGCTTATTGAGTCTTTGGGTTTCTGCGCTGGTTTTTGTTGGTGTTTTGTGGATTGTTGCTGTCAGAATGTCAGAGGTTTGGGTTTTCTAGTCAAGAGTGACATAATTGTTAATATATTGAATTTTACTATGATAATACCATGTTGTTATTTGCATGATAGTACCATGGTGTTCTTTGAAATACTTTAGGGTATCATGTAAATATCATCACCGTGTGTGTGTGTGTGCGTGTGTGTGTGTGTGTGTGTGTTTTTTTGTGTAAGGTTTTACTCTTTGCATGCTGCAAAAAGAGCTAACATTTTTTTGTTTTTAGAGGGATTTTGAACACTTTTGAACAGTTATGAACCAGTTTATTCTTGCTCATAGATCAGCATATATCTGTTAAGACCATCAAACCACCTAAGGCTGGTTTAAGTTGTTATTTTAAGCAGGGTGTGGTGATCTTGTTGGGATTTGATGGAGGAAAGTTCACTGGAAGTGTGGATTTTCCTTTGTGTAGGTGCGCAACGCATGTGTTTGTTTCTTCACAGTATGCATCTTTTATACTCATAAGATCAATAAAAAGATCCATAATTCCATTGTAACACTAAGTTCATATAAAGTCAGGAATATGAACACTAATATTGGAATATGAACACCCTTATCTGTGAAGTTATGCTGCAAGATTTCATACTTAAAATGACAGTTGCCTAAAGTCAGTTAACGTTTATTTGGTGAATTTTCTTCAAAACCTCAATAGGAATCTATGGGAATTTTGCGCAAGTGAGAAAGATTTACCGCACAAATTTCTCAATTATTTCAAGTTGTTCATGCAGATTCACCACATCGACTGACAGAATGCTGCTTGATCTTAAAGTGACGTCTTTAACAATTAACAATAGACAATGTGCTTTTTGCCTGCATATTTTCACTAATGTGACGCATCTTTAGGGTTAGGGGTCTGTTCAGACAGGAGGTTGTGAGCTCTACACCTCAGAAAACACCACTAACAAGCGTGTTTTCCTTTCACAGCAGTGACATTGGCATTTTCCCAGCAGTTAATGTGTTTTATTGTGTTGTGTGCTGGACGTGTGGGGTGTCGTATTTTCTCTCTGCTGTTATGCTGTTCTGAGACTCAAGGACACTGGGAGAAACACTGTAATTCATCCTTCGTGTGTCCTTGCGTGGGCATTCGAGGACCGCTAAGACTCTCGCCGCTAATGAACAAGGAAAGCAGCTTTCACACGTTTAAAAAAGAAACTGTCAGCCAAAATAAGCACCTGTAGTCTAAGTAAATAAAAGTAGTTGAAAGTCAATATTAGCACTTTTCTCTTTGCAAAATGCAAATCGTGTGGATGGTTTTAATGAGTAGCTGGTTACATATTTTGATGAATCGGTTGTTTTTTCTCATCCTGAGCTGGGGCTTATTGATGCTTTGGGTTTCTGTGCTGGTTTTTGTTGGTGTTTTGTGGATTGTTGCTCTCAGAACGTCAGATGTTTGGGTTTTCTAGTAAAAAGTGCTATTTTTTTACGTAGTGTTAGTAATTTATACATGGAGATTTTACTATGTTAACACTTGATACCATGAAATACCCTAGAGTACCTTGTAAATATGATGCATATTGCCACTTATCAAAGTACCACAGTGTTACCATCTAATAATTAGATTTTACCGCCACAATACTTTTTGGTATGGTTTTACTCACTAGTCTTTGATTACTTTTAAAGACCAATTGGATTGCAATTATTCTGTGATTTTGCATGATTTTTAATTATTATTATAGTTAACTTTTTTACTTGAAATAAAATACTAAAACTAAACGCATGTTACTTGAAAAAATAAATGTTAAGTGAAATAAAAATTAAATAATAAAATAAAATATAAAAAGTAAACTTATTTTATTGCAGCTAATTGCCAACTTGATGTAATAAAATAACTACAACTAATAACTGAAACTAAAATGAATGAACTGAACACGATATAGACATATAAACACTAATAAAAACACACACAAAAAATAAATTAAACAAATAAAATTAAAATATGAAAAATAAAAACAAATAAAAAATATTAATAAAAACTACAATATTACCTCAATGAAACTAAATTAACACTGGTACATGAGACATAAAAAATAAAGCATATTTACTTTTAAGAGTGCATTCTGGGAGACCCGCCGGTGTCGTCATGCTTTGCTTCTTCAGCGCGACTGTTATGTCTCAAAAAATAAAACAAATGTTTTAGTAGCTGACCTTTGGACTCTTTTTCTATCACTGGGTTTGTACGAGAGGTTTTCTGTGTGCAGTAGCCTTGATCTTCCTCTTCAAATAATCTTTTATGTCTCTGTTTTAAAAAGCCTCCGATGTGACTGTTGGTGGATGTGTGGCGTACGAAAGGGCTACTTCTTCTCTCCCGCTCTCCTTGTTTCCTAATGTACTTGTCTCTGACTGCCGTTTCAGAGAATGATGGAGAATTCTGTGGAAATCTGACAGCTGCTGTATCTGAAAGCGTGTGAACGTGTCTCTGTGATAACAGGATCACAAACATCTTGACAGTTCTCTCTCCGCTTGTACGCTGCGGTTGTGGCAGCTGATGATGTTTTAGCTAATGACTAAAGTGACAGGTGAAGCCCGACGCCCCTCGGAGATGAAATTCTGCGTCTCTGATTTAGAACCTGATTTATTTGTTTACACGC